>BMAV01004489.1:219896-254270 GCA_019973955.1 Trichonephila inaurata madagascariensis | reverse complement strand
TTTTTTATTACACTGTTTAATTTTACGCTTTTTGCGTTTTAGTGAATTTATAATTCCTTTAAATTCAGTATTTACCTGATTTTTAAAATTTCTTGCACTTACTTAACTATCGTTATAGCATATAAGCGAATGCTACGTAACGAAATCCTTAGACGCTACAATTTTAGTATAACTGACTCATTTCCATTGTGAACCTAATAACACTGCATTCAAGGTCAAATATATGGGCAATATGAATTCCGGAAGTTAGAGAGTTTTACTAATGGTATCTACTTAGTGAACTATCTTTTGCTGAATAACAGTTTTTTATAATGCTAAATTGTGCCTTGGTGTCGAAACGACACCAGCGGACGTTCCAAGTACATTTGGTTGTAAAATTACTCCTAATTAACCGAAAACCACAAAAATTGTTTTTTGTAATCATTATATATGGAAAATGATTAAAAGTCACGAAAATTTTCGAAATTCCTTGTAAAAATGCGGAAAGGAGAACAAACTAAACAGACTTCGGTTTCCAATCGACACCGAAGGGCATTCTAATGTTAAATCCCGATTCCTTCAGTGAGTTCAGTTTGACTTTCTCAAAGGAAACCTTAAAACTGCCTTACAACCAAATTAACTCTTATATATTCAAAACAAACAAATGTACAGAAACAACTGCGTCTAACGCATGCATAAACTGATTCTGTTATACATTTGAATGCGGGGGAAACCCCACAAAAGCAGCGAAAGCGTAGCTTCCCACACAGAAGTGAATCCGTAGCACCGTTTCACGATCTCCTTTCGTTTTCCAGTCCTCCCTCTTTTATCTGATAGCAACGTCACTCCAGGTGGCACCTGAGGGAAACCTTTTGAAATGCTGGAACAATCTCCTCGTATCTACTCCAAAGGGTTTGAAAGCTCCCATTCAAATACAAGTAACCAAGCGATGGTAAAAGATCTCAACTGTAAATAAATCACTTTCGTGGGAAAGAAAACATTTTAACAATGTAACGGGAAAATGTAATGTAATTTCAAAAACTTTTCCCACCTTAGTAATCCAAATGATTCACTAATGAATTGTTGTTGTTGTTTCTTATGCCACTTGATCTTTACTGTGTCAGATTCAGACCCACGAAATTCATCATGGCAAATGGCTAGATGTACTACTGTCGTTAGCCGTATCCTTGACAGACATGCAGATGACAGTACGATTTAGCTCGGTTCCACCCCAATTTTGAGGGGGAACACCCTAGATGGGTCAGAGGCCTCCCACCTCTCTTCCCTATCCCCCAACCACACCAGAGGACTTGCGACTCGACGGCTCAAGGTATCGGATCGTGGCTGGCATGTCACGAGTTCAAGCCCAGTACCACTAAAGATCCGCCGTGTAGGGGAGCGATGCACGTTAAATCTGTCGAGAGCTCAAACGTCCTCACATTGGTGTGGTATGGTAGTTAGGATATGGGGTGCCAGATCAGGTGTCGTCCTCGTCACTTGATCATGGTCCAAAATGACGACGTCCGTCACCAAAAGCCCTCGTGTAGCTAGACAGTGCGATGTTAATATTCACTCACTCACGCTATTCGACGACTATTTAGAGTACCCTCACGCCGAAAAGACAATAAGCATTTACAAACATCCATGTCTTCTCCGGGATTCGAACCCAGGCAGTACGGCACAGCAGTCAGTGTCGCTACCCACTATACCGGATGGGTAACTATCCCGGATGGGGATGAGTATAGATTGTAAATAAGCATGAGTATCAATCTTGAAGTACATGAAGAGACAATGCATTGAGGACATTTATCAAGAAAATTGATATTATTATTATCGTGACGTCTCGATAATATAAAACCTGTATAACTTTTAGTTCAAGAAAACTTCAAAAAATTTGCAGGAGGCGTCTGTTCGATGTTTTAAGGGAACTATTCGATACAGTTCAAATACGAGCGATAAATCGCTAAGAGTTACTTCTGACCCCAAACAAAACATCAACAACAGTAACTAGTTCTCGTCTTTCTCCTCGTGGTACTCACAGTGTAGAGGGGACCGAAGCAAAAATCTATCGAGACTCAATGACCTGCCGTTTGTGTAATGTGTAAATTAGGAGAGGGTGTTGCAGATCAGATGTCATCTTCGTCTATTGACAGAAGCTCAAAATTACAAGGTACGACTCGAATAGTCCTCGTGCTGTTCTATAGTGTGACGTTCATAAACATTCTCTCAACTCCTCAAGAATTTCAAATTTTAATTTTGATTTCCACATGTTTGATTTTATTAAAAATTCTGAATATTTTCCTACATTAATAATATAATGTATGTTAAATATATATAGAGAGAGAGAGAGAGAGATAGTATAATAAAATAGTAAGAGACAAATTATGTGTAATTCCTACAAAGCTAAGAATGATTGAAATTGGATTTTAAAAAACATATCAAAACTCGCCAAAATATAAGTAAGATAAAGGGTGCAAAAGAATAGCGTACTAAAATTGGATAAAAACAGAAATTACAAGAAGCAGAGATGCAGAGCTATTAAAATTGAAAATACCGAAAGATTCATTGGACTAAAATAGACCTAAAGCTGTCACTGAATTAGGCCAATGAACTAGGATTAAGCAATGCTTTATGGATTCACCTTCTCCGTACAGCAGAAATTTTCGACATAATAGAAAAACAGTACACTGTTGAAAATTAGGCCTATATCTATCTACACGTGGAAGGAACACAAAACAGTAAAATAAAATGAATATATGAAGAATGAGAATAGAAAGATTTTTCATATAGAGATGAATATTAAGAGAAAATTTCATAAATAATTAAGAGAACCAAAGTTAAAACTCACATGTATATATGCTAACCATTAAGATTTTTTAAGACGATTTAACGATTAAGATATATATATATATATGATGTTTCAAGTCAACACCAAGATTTTTTAAAAACAATTTTATTCAACTAGCCATAGAGAGATGTTACGCTGAAAGAAAAAGAATGCCAAGTGAAGTCTAAGTGGCTTTACCACTTATGTCCAAAACTGTTAAGTACCCTTTTTAGTTATGTATTATACTTGAAAGTTAAGGATGACATATGGCGCTGTAAAAATAATGATCTGGGATTAGAAGTGTTCTTTTTGGACAATCTGTTCGAAGAAATAATTGGGTGTTTAATTTAAGATTTGAAGATGTAACGGAAACTAAAAGTTAAGTGAAATATAGAGAATTTAATTTCAGATCTAATTTAATTATCCTTACACACACACACATATATATATATATATAGTCTCTTAACTTTGGATATATCTCTAAGCACATTGACTTTTATTTATATTTATTACAATCATTTCTTCCTTAAATCTATCGGGATATTATCCAATGCACAAAATACTTTGTCCTTGTGTGATTCGTAGTACTATCCGTTAATAACTAATAAAAATACTTTCCTCCGTTCGCTTTTTGATACTTGGCTGCAGTGCATTAATAAATTCCTACTTCCCGATTCTGTAGTGGACAACATTTATACAACTCGGAACCCATCTCACTAAATAATAACATCGACGCTCTAAAACTCGAGGGGGAAATAAAACAAAACTGGATAAAAGCCCGCGTCCTCGAGGATCTCTGAGGAGAGGCAAAGAAAGGACAAGATTCTCCTCTCCATTGGCGTAACTGGTCACTCCTCGGAGCACCTCCTCTGCATGACGATCACGTCACCATGACGACCCTCCCCCGGGGAAGAGGAGGAGGAGGATTTTATTTTGTTCGTTTCTCTCCTCACCAAATGGAATTCCAGTTTGCTTTGGAAGGCTCCAGATTTCCTGCGCGCGGGACGAGATTGAAAGTGTGGATATCGTACATATAAATCAAGCCCCGTGTTTGTTAAGAGAACAGATGATTTATCTTTCGCCGACTCTGTATCGCCGACGACGCCCGCAAGCCGATGGTTCGGAAGTTTTTCTTCATTTGGGATGGATTCGGATTCATTAGCTGGGATTGTTTTTGTTTGGACTCCTTTTTTTATTCCGTCCGTGGGACGAGAGAAACCTCCGCTCTGTGTTTTTGGCTTCGGTTAAAAGGCTTAGAAAGTTAACATCCCGCATTGGATGTACTAAAAATATATTCTACATAGTTGGTGAAATGTTATAGTCATTGATTATCATTCCCGCTGCTGTTTTTGAATTTTGTCTTGCTGTATAGAGCTCACGAATGAAATATGCATTCAGTGTGTGTGTGAGAGAGAGAGAGAGAGAGAAAGAATTATATGCTAAATCCTTATCAATTTAATAAAGCAAAGAAGTAAATAGAAATATAATCTTACGTTGGTCGGGGTTCGAGGATTTTATGTGTATCAGTCTCAAAGAACGAAACATTTCTTCAGGAGCGATGGAAATTTATTGTCGAAAAAACAATCCTTAAAATACAGAATTCAACGGCAATATTCACAGAATAAACCTCAGAAGGTCTTCACACTTTCAACAACACTCAGACACAATTATTCGTGTCTATAATACAAGTATGTAAAAGATTATTCACAAGCACCCGCTCGTTCTAAGCAGACGAAGTAATCACTAATCGTTAGTCGACTCTTCACCGGTCAAGGCAAAATTACTAATCACTAGTCAAAACAAGACTAACTCAGTTTTGGCGAGCGTCTCCCTATTCTTTAGCCTCGTGGATCTTTTGAAAAAGTCCCGCTTGCATGATAAATCATGAAATTAGCGGGTTTCTCCTCTTTCCAAAAGAATCCATAGTCCTGACTCACCAAAATGGGTCAACAACAGTCGCCAAAGTTGTCAAATTGGTCGCCAAAAATGATGCCAACTTGGCTCTATCGCAGACATTTCGCCGTTTCTATTGAATCGCCATTTTAATGTAAGGAACAGCATTGCTTGCGAATATTACAATTTTAACATAAAATAAATAGAACATAGAGTAATATAAATGTATTACACATCCAAATACAAATTATTTACACTATTTCACACAAAATTCGTAACAATAGCAAAACAAGTGTAATTCAGAAGCAAGACAGTCTCAGTAGTATAATAGAAAACTATTACCTTAGATATTAAGTTTTTACGGTTCAACACAGTCTTAAGGTATCCGACAACGTTCGGAACCGGGATTTTAAAAAAGCGTATAAATGGATAATTTTCATGATGTTTAGTATCACTCAGATTAGAATACATGCATAAAATTGTTTTAAGGACATTTTGACAAAAAAATATTATTTAAATACAATATTTTGGCAAAACTTTTACTTAGAATTTTTTTCCAAATGTTCTCCTTTTGTGAAAAATGCTTCTATTATAATAATATTTTGCCTGTATATAGCTCAGACCTCTCTACAGAAGCCCAACTAAAATTTTTGAAAAATTCACATTATTTTCAGAGTTACCACCTATTGAAATAATTATTGGCGGGTTTTTTTCTTAACATTGCTCCCCTCTGATATCGTAAAATATGGATAAACGCACTTCTAAGTTATATATTTCGAAAATTCTAGTTGAGCCTCTCTACAGAGGTCTGAGCTATATGCAGGCAAAATATTATTATAATAGAAGCATTTTTCACAAAAGGAGAACATTTTGTAAAAAGATTTTTCTAAGTTAATTTTTTGACAAAATATTGTATTTAAATCATTTTTTTTTTGTCAAAATGTTCTTAAAACAATATTATACATGTATTCTAATCGAAGTGACACTAAATATCATGAAAATTATCCATTTATGCGCTTTTGCAAAATCATGGTTCCGAACGTAGTCGGATACCTTAAGGCCAACCAAGCTTCCCCTATATTTGTCTATATCACTGGTCTACAAAGAAAAGAAAATAGTGTAAGAGTAAGATTCTATATTAATACAATAAATTAATCAGAAGTATAGTAGTAAAAATATTAAAACTAAGTTATACCAATCTGAAATATCAAGTTAAACGTACCAAGGGAAAAATAAAACTATATACCTAAGCCTATATATATATAATTTTATAATACTGCAGACTTACTATACCCAGTGTCGATTTAAGCTCATTTCGGGCCCTGAGCGCAAAAGATCTACAGACTCCCTAGGCATTGGTGGGTCGAAATTTATAACCAGAAAATCTGGTTTAGTCCAGCTTATCCGGGACTTCGGGCGTCCACCCCTTGCGCTCAATGGATAAACCGACTCTGACGATACTAGCCACTCACACAAAACGAATTTTAACTTTTTTCTTTGTTCAGATATTTAATTTATTAAATTCTTTATTAAACAGGTTAAAAAAACAAGCCTCACATTTTGAAGTAATAGGAAACATTTAATGTGTAAGTGAGAAGTTAAGCAAATTGTTGTTATCCAATAGCTAGTAATTGGTCTTAAATCAATATTCGACTTGTCCAATAGTACATCTGCATCAGTCATTTGGAGGATGGAATTCAAATTGAACCACCTCTCCCGTTCCCCAAACAACAATATATTCGCTTTCCTTTTTGACTGTTTCTGAGAAAAGCATATGCATAAAACTTGAAAGTGCAATTGACTTTTGTTCTTTCCGTATTTGCAACTCCGAGAATGAACAGTGTGTGTCGGTTAAAGCAAAATTGATAAAGTAAAGTAAAATAATGCGAATATGTGTTGTGTAAAGAAATGCAATTATGTTTTGAATATTAAATGAAATGCGATATTGTGAACAAAAAAAACCTTAATGCGCAAATTAGATATGTGGCAAAATCTGTACGCGTAATCACGCACATAAAAGTATTCAAATTTTTCTTTCTTGGTCGACATTGATTTCGATGCATAAAAGAGAAACATGAGTGACGCTTTATGGTTTGTTATTTCTCTTTGAGTTTCAGTTTAAAAAATGATTGTGAATTGGACTATAAAAGGATATTTAAGATACACACAAAAATACTTTCAAAATCCTCCCTTCTTTTTTAACCAAAGATTATAAAATTTCTTATTATCTTTAAGAACATTATTTTTTTCGCTTTATTTAATAAATTATTGAGTTCAGAAGGGTACATTAAGATATAGACAGAATTGTTTTTGCAAGATTTTTGTTGATAGTTACGAAGCATAAAGATAGGTGTATACTCTAAAATATGCAAGGAAATCCATTTCGTTATACGAGTATGAATTGGAGGAACAATATGCAATTTGCAAAAGTAAAATTAGATCAAAAGTTTAAACTTAATCCTCTGATTTAGAGAATTTAGAGATTTTAATGCATAATATAACCTTTTAAAATTATTTCAAGGTTGGCTTATCACACTCTCTCTTAGATCTTATCAAAATACTTCGTTTACTTGAAAACACGAATATTTTTAATGTGAATTTGAAAAAAAGGCTTATTTTGGAATTTTTTAAAGGTTACTTTTCTCGTATTGATAAATCATAAATCTATAAGATCTGTTTTTAATGCATTATTTGTTTTTGAGACCAATTGGAAAATGTTTTTGTGAACTAACATTCTAACCAGTTAGAATGTGTTTTTGACTCTCTAAAGTTTATATAATAAAAAAATACTAACATTTTTTATTTTAAAAATTGACTAAGAAGATTTTTATCATTTTTCGCGCGAATCTTTACAAATTACCATATTGGGCTTTTGTTCTATTCATATGGGCGTTTTATATGGAATTTAGTACCCACGTAGATGAAATTGTAAAACAGTAAATAGTAATGATTTTTAAAAAAAAGAGATAACTGAACTTTAGAGTATTAAAAAACGAAAACTTGAAACCCATTTAAAACCTTTCAATAATTTATTTTTATAACTTTTCATTAAATATTCTGTTTTAAATATTATATATCTTGTTCAGTTTTATTAAAGGAAGAATTAGAATAAAATTGGATTACTAATTGAACATACATGTTACTTCAAAAAATATGTAAAACTACAGTGAAATACAATTTTTTATTCATTCTTTTCTTTATCAGTGTTTTAAGTTTTTCCACTAAAATCAAAACTGGGAAGCTTAAAGTTCCATTTTCAACATATTAAGGTATCCGACTACGTTCAGAACCATGATTTTAAAAAAGTGCATAAATGGATAATTTTCATGATATTTAGTGTCACTTAGATTAGAATACATGTATAAAATTGTTTTAAGGACATTTTGTAAAAAACATTATTTAAATACAATATTTCGGCAAAAAATTAACTTAGAATAACCTTTTTTCAAAATGTTCTCCTTTTGTGAAAAATGCTTCTATTATAATAATATTTTGCCTGTACATAGCTCAGACCTCTGTACAGAGGCTCAACTATGATTTTTGAAAAATTTACATTATTTTCAGAGTTACAACCCATTAAAATAATTATCGTCATTTTTTTCTTAAAATTTCTCCCCTCTGTTGTTGTAAAACATGGATAAACCGACTTCTAAGTTAAATATTTAAAAAACTTCTAGTTGAGCCTCTGTACAGAGGTCAGAGCTATATACAGGCAAAATATTATTATAATAGAAGCATTTTTCACAAAAGGAGAATATTTTGAAAATGGGTCGTTCTATGTTCATTTTTTGTCGAAATATTGTACTTAAATCATTTTTTATTGTAATACTATTCTTAAAACAATTTTATATACATTTTCTAATCTAAGTGATACTAAATATCATAAATATTATCCATTTATACGCTTTTGCAAAATCACGGTTCCGAACTAGTCGGATACCTTAAACATACTACAATGTAACCACATGTTGTATAATATAGTATTCAAATTATCTGATCGCGTCAAATTATATACTAAAAAGACTGGCTTGCAATGGAGCTTACAAACAGCAATATAATAGGATGTATACGTTACTGCACAAAAAAAGAGGACTGAAGTGTGCTGAGGTTGTTGACTTACAGGATATGATACTGATGTTGGTGGGTCCTTAAATTGAGTATATCCTTTGCCGTCATTGTATACAGAAAAGGAAGGAAACAGCTGTGATAGTTAATGGTCGTGTGACGTAAGGAAATAAGCGATATCCTACTTTTTTGATTTTTTTAAGATTAGGTTATTTATCTTTATTTTTAACATTATGTGTCATACTCGATACTTGACGACGTTAATATCAGATTAATGAAGTAACTATGCATTTACATATTTTTCAAAAGTGTACTTATAGTATCTATAGCAAATAATGTAATAATATTAAAAAAAATTCTAATTAAAATTAAAATATAAGTAATTCAACTGTATTATATACAGAATTTATAAATCTTTAAGCCAAACAAAATATATCAATGTACTTAATAAGTTTTAATTATTTAGTAGGTTGTATATGCTTTTTCTTATTTGATTCTTTCTCTAATAAACTCTATCGAAAGGTATGGCTAAACTTAAGACATATGAAACTTTTTTTAATTAATTTAATATTCAAACTCACAATTCCTCATTTCAAAACTATTTTCGAATATGTAATTATCAGATTAATCCACAGATACACATCAAATAGTATGAGAATAAAATTTTATGTTATTGCAGAAAAACTACATATTGTTTTCAAACTATATATGTAGTTTAAATATATAACTTCAAAGTCTTATTCTCTCTAGTTACTCTAATTCTTCTCTCTTTTTTCTTTAAGTTTGAAGTTCATTAGTAAGTTGGCCTTATTTTCTTTGAATTCTCTTTTATACTTTTTAATTACCTCCTGTCTATTCGTAACTACTAAAGATAAAATATAAACAGTGTTAAATATGGTCTTCTTAACACAAAAATGATACTATTTGACACTAATACTTCAAAGTTATAATTTTTAAAAAAAGAAACATAACGTTTTCATCATTATTTTTTGAGATAAAATTTTCACGATTGATTTATATTAATGAAGTAAAACAAACTCTTGAAATAATGCACAAATCAAATGATACTAATAAAACCTGTGAAATGTAATAAATAAAATTAAGAACTGAATTATATGTAACATTTGTTATCCAAAATCAAACATAACTATTCGAATGAAGTTTAGTTATAGGAATCTATATCATAATTAAAGAATACTCGATTTTATCTAGATCGAAGTATTTTTTATAATAAAAATAGCTACGAATACATATTCCCAGATTAGTAAAGTATACATTGTTTCCATACACTATTTAATTCAGTGGAGAGATACAAATTATTAAAATTATTGCATGTATCACACACACATAAATTATCTAAATGATGCAATTCGAATATTCTAGCTCAGAAATATAATAAAGTGAAATAGACTTATTAACTATTTGTATATATATTTTGAGGGATTTTAGATCTTTATGTGGTGTTTTGGCTTATAAGCTTTTAGTTCAGTCTTATGAATCCCAGATTTTTTAGAGTTTATTTCCATTTGTTATATGTATTGATGCTTTTTCCCCGTACTCACTGTACCAACAAGGGAAGCAATCATTACAGATGCTACTCAATACTTGCATTTGTGATGTTTTTCTTGTATGAAACTAATAGTCACAGTGAAACAACATTTACAATTTTCAATACTCTCATGTGTGTTCGCTTTTATATTGTTGTATTCTATTTTATGTAATAGATTCACACACACACTGGTATTATGACTCATGAGGTTTGGTAATGGTATGAAACGTTTTCTTTCATAGTGAAGGATTTTTATGTATTAGAATTCCGATATTCACAAAATAGTGTATTTTAAAAACTTGTTATTACTATTGGAAAAAATTTTAAAAATCCATACTAAGATAAATTTATATTCATTGTATTCAGTTTTTGATACAGTAATATTTTGTCATTATTATCACAATATTATAATTAATATTTATGTGTTATTTGTATTGTATACTTAAAAATTATATGCATGTTTATCATTTAAATATTTCCAATATTTCCTTATCCAACTTATGTTCAGTTTTTTAAAACATTATACCTCTTTAATTAGTTTTTAAATTTAAATTTCTGCTTTAATCCTTTCTGTGAATTTTATATTTATTTTCATTTAGTGTTGTTTTTTTTCCCTTAACCTTCAATTATATTTTCCTTTCGCGATTCCCAAACACTGTTGGCTCCTCCTCTGTTTTATATGACGTCACCTATCTTTTATTCGGTTATCCTTTTGTTTGTATCCCCCTCGAATCTTGGCACGTTTCCAAGAGCACCCTTCTCCTTTTGCTGCCAGAGGTCGCTGCGCGAGTGTGCCACGTGCAACCAGTGCTCATGACCCTGTTCTCTCTTCCTCAGATGTCGGACGACGACCGTCTGTCCCTGACGACTGCCGTGAGCGACGAGGAAGAAGCCCCCGCGGACCCCCGGTCGACCGCGCACCCCTCCAGCTCCCGATCTCGGTCCGGAGCGGCGGCGGCGGCTTCCTTCAACTGCACGGGGGCCGTCAGGAAGGCCGGGTAAGTACCATCCCTTTCTGCGCAGGCGCCAATTGCAGCACTGCAGGCACCCACAGACAGACACCCCGTAAACAAAAGGGGGACCACGCTTACATATTGTACACTGCTTCGTGTTACGTAATACCGGAGTAGCCAATTAAAAGAATGGTGTTGTGTTTCAACACATGCTTCACTTCCCTTAAAGTGCCGGTATGTTGTTTCTCCCCCAAAGCACTTTTTTCACTCAATGCCTAGAAAAATTATCAGTGTTCGTATACTTAAACAATTAAAAATTTTATATAAACAAGAAAAAAGTGGCCTTTTAATTTTATCGTGTTTAAAAAAGAAGAACAGCATATTTATATATTTTATTTGTATAAAAATATAATTAGATATGTCAATAATTTGATATTTTCGGTTGAGATAATAGCTCCATCAGTTAATTAAGGTTTAAGTTCCTAATGACATCGAACTAAGAAATGATATTTCAAAGTGATATTAAGATTGCTGTAGAGACAAAGAACTTAACTTTTATTTTTAAGTCATCAAAAATAGATATTAATATGCATTTTAGGAGTACATTTGAAGAAAATAGAGTAATAAATTAAAATATAGAATTCTAGTTTTAGCATGAAAATTAATCAACATGAATTACGGGTTTTTTTAGTTTTAAGAACTTAAAGCTAGTTTGAAGTGTTAAAAGATAAAAATGATGATGAAATGTACATCACTCCTCCTCTCTTATTAGAGTACATAAGTTATTCGTTATGTTTTTTATAATGATGTTTCCCTACATTCATACTATTATAACAGTGAAACAACATTTACAGAGAGTGATTGAATATTAACGTCGCACTGTTCAGCTACACGAGGGCTTTTGGCGACGGACCATGTAATTTTGAACCATGGTCAAGTGACGTGGGCGACACCTGAGCTGGCACCCCCCTCTCCTAACTACCACACCACACCACTCTCGACAGATTTAATGTGCATCACTGCCTTACACGGTGGGTCTTCAGTGGTACTGGGCTCGAACTCATGACATGCCTGCCATGATCCGATACCTTGACCACTGTGCTACCGCAGCCCTTAACAACATTTACAGCTAATTGGCAATTCATATTTATACATAGTGTATTTTTAATAGATATAAGCACAAACATAATAAAACAACATCTAAGACCAACTAACAGTTTTAAATTAAATCCCTCTTTTCTCTCATAGTATTACATGTCATACAACTACATTTGCAATTATTTATTAAATGTTTTATGTTTGTTTTTAAGGGAGTGTTAAACAAGATGTACAAAAAAAACTGTCAGTTTTTAGTTATGACGCTTCCTTGCACTCAAAGTACCAAAGCAGCAAAACAACATTTACATCTACCAATGCTTCCATATCTTGGAATATAGGAACAGTGAAACGACATTTAGTGAAATTATATTATTTGTTTAGACGAACTGGTCAATTTATATATGAAGTAATTTATAGAACACTTTAACTATTATCTTCATCTGAAGTATTTGTAGAATGAAATAATTACCTACAGGATACATTAGATTTCTGTTGCATCGGCTTAGAAAAGCTTGGTATTATAATTAAATAGGTTTAAAAAATCATTGATAATAATATATTTTATAACTCGAAAAAATATGAGTGAGGAAGGTTTTATTAAATTAAAGCAGTGAAAGAATCTTAATTTAATGAATCGCGTTAATTAAAGATTAAATATTTTATTTAAATTTTTCTCCTCTTATCATTGCCCTTTATACTAAGTATTAGCATGTATAAGATGTCTTTTCTTTCAAGATAATTAGTTAAGTCACAATAGTATATCCACCCTTAAAAAAAAAGTATCATGTATACTTCATGCCATATTTTCTGCTAAATATATCTTGATTTAATTTTGATATTAAAATAATTTGATATAATTTACAACAACAATTTTTAAATATAGCGTAAAAACAATGAGTTTTTCCCTTCCTTTCCCTCATTTCCATTTCATAATTTTTTCAGAAATTAGAATTTTGTTTATTGTTTAATCAAACACAACGAGTAAAGGTGAAATTTTTTTAAATAAATTGTTGTCATGAATACTGTTTCAAATGCTTTACTGACAACGAATGTCTTCACAGATTCCTCAGCGTGAAAAAGTGGCTCCTTCGGAAGCGGCAGCAAGTAGAGCTGGCCCGCAAAAGAGGTTGGAAGGGCTATTGGGTGTGTCTGAAGGGAACCACCCTACTCTTCTACCCGTGCGACAACCGGGACGGGCGGGCCATCGACACCACCCCCAAGCACCTCATCATCGTGGACGGGGCCATCATGCAGCCCATCCCAGAGCACCCCAAAAGGGACTTCATCTTCTGTCTCAGCACAGCCTTCGGGGACGCTTACCTCTTCCAAGTGAGAATCTTTCACTTTAATAGCTTATCTTAATAGCTTCTTTGAAGCGATATTTGTCTCATTTATACATTTTTTGGGGGGAAATATGTATAAGCAACTCTTTTATTTGTGTAAATGGCGTTAGATCAATTGATTCCGGAATATTTATTACAAGCAATTTAAAAATCGTTTTATTGCTATATTGTATTTTATTGCTACGTAATGATGCATGCTAGTTTCATTTACAATCTGTGGTGCAAATTAGAAAGAATAGTATGCTAGTTACAGTCAAGAATGTAGTTTTTACAACTCTTACAATGCCCAGGGACACTCCGTTCTGGTAAACGTGCTTAAATTTATGTTTTGTGTCATTAAAATTCCTCATTTACGCGACACAGTATGTATCACTATACCTAAAATAATATTTTCAACATTAGTTCTCTCCCCTAAAATCCTTTAACAAGAAATACCTTTAAAAAAACAAATAGAATACAAGGTTGTTTGGAGCACCTGGAGTTTTGATTTTTGCAATGGATAGTATTGACATTCTCCCGTGAGTTTATTTGTCTATAAATATCAAACATTTCATCTAGAATTTCTCAAAGGACCTGGTTGTGCTTTAGCTAGTCTGTTTGAGACATTCGAGGGGCCCCATACACGAAACTAACAGGATGAACCCGTATAATTGGGAGAACATTCGATTTCTGTATCTGCAGAAATATTTGTTGTGTTTGTGAAATAGTCGAATGATTTGATAATTTTATCAAGGGCATCCTTTTCTGTACTATAAATATGAATCAAGAAGATTTGGATATTTAGTAACGTAACTTATTAAGCTTCTATCATAGATATCCCGTTTTTAAGTAGGAGTTAATTTGTTATAATAATAATGATTATTTCTTAACTGCAATTGCTTGAAAAATGGCGTAAGGATTCCTTTCCTGCATTTGTACTCTATGCGCGGTGAAACGTGTTTTACAGAAATATGCTGTAATGGGGCTTTTTGTTCACCAATTTCGACTTGCTAGCTGATCGAGAGAACTATCTCTCCTATAAGGTATTTCATATAATTATAGTCATAATAGTATTTTTGTTTTATTTTTCCACCATAATACTTCACCTGAAATATTTTATTAGAATAAAGCCCTTTCTTAATTGTATAGCTAAATTATATATAGAGAGAGTTGATTGTTTATTAAATCGCAAGTCGACGCAACTTAAAGGTTAATAATGATGAACATAATTTTAAACCACAATCAATTGACAATAACGATACTTAAGCTGAGACCCCAATCTCAAAACCTCCTTGCCTCATGAACTTGAGTACTTTTAACCTCGGTATATTTTTCGTGCATTAGACAGAACTTTATTGGCGTTAGAATTCTCTCAAATCCATAACTTGATTGTAACAAAATTTCAGTTAGCCAGTAATAAAGAGTTTGAGGAATTAAATTCATAAAGTTTTTTCCAAACCATGTATTTAACTTTGTTTTGTATTATGAACGCAATCTAAAGCTTTTTCGGTTTGATTAATACATCGATAGTAATGAATCCATTACATAAATAAAATTCTTGGAAATAAAAATTTTAAATATAATTTTTTGTTATATTCAAATTAATTTTTCGATGCAACAGTCAAATTACCTGTAATTTTATCCTTTACGGAATAGCATTTTAAAGTACAAATATTCAGGAAAATGGTCTTTTGATGCAGTATATCTCACATTAAATTTTAATTATTTCAATTTTGTATAACTATGTAATTTTTAAGGAATTCTCCAGTTTTTGTTAAAAATGTCTGTGTAATTAAAACCAGTATTTATCACCTAGAACCAAAATAAAATTTTAATTTATATATTCGACAAAATCTCAACTGTTCCCCAACGTCAATAGACTCAGAGTTTTCCCGATCGTGGTCTAATTGAAACGTCTTTCTCTTGTTACCAAACTGATTCTAACCTCTGTGACCACTGACAAAAGTTTAACCTTCCATTAGAGTGTGTGGTGAAAAGCTTAATGAAAATAAAAAGTTGGTAGGAAAAAAGTACACACCAGAAACCTTCCAATCTCGACCTAATTTCTTTCTCCAGAAAGCTTAAACGATGCCAACGCATTAATAGAAACTCATTCCACAAAATCTAAAAGGGACATAAGAGATTTACTGGAGGGGGGAGCGACAGATAACTTGATAATGTTACGCAACAGCTTTCTTGGAAAAAAGGGAGGAGGGGAGAAGAGCAACAAAAAAAAGCGGTTTTCAGCGAAATTACAACTCACCCAGGAACGTTTTTGTCTAAGAGAGAAAGAATTTGTAATCCCCCGAGACGTTGTTTTCGGAAAAGAAATGTTTTTATAGCCTTCGATTGAATTAAAAGTAACGTTTTCTGTTATCCCCCGACCGAAAAGAACCGGTTCTGTTAAGATCCTTTTCCCTTTGTGCACTGTGGATTCTGGTAGTGGAATTGCTTTTAGAAAAAAAGGGATTCGATGAGGTTTTTTGCTTGGTTAATGGACATTGAAACCGTTTTTACTTTATCCACGTAGTAAATTGGTTATCCGATGAGAGCAGACCACTACAGTTGGTGGCTCTAGTTAAGTCTACGATACAATATAAATCTCTATTTCTGAAGTTCTGATTTGATCTACGGGGAAAAGAAGTACTTTTTTTTTAAGCCAGGTTTACCAAGATAGAATCAAGCTGTTATTTGACATGGCCTTTTACAAATAATGGAATTTAAGTCTCTGCAGTCAGAAAATTAATGTTTTTAGCTTAAAGAGATATATATAGTTGAAGTATATGTAACTAAGAAGGAGGAATGTAGGCTAGAAAATAAGAATGCGTAACATTTTTTGTTAAAAATTAGGTACAAAATTGCGAGGTCCATCATCAGGACTCTTTTGTTGCTTCTGAGTAGAAGTTAATACGCATTCATTCAATTCAATTGTGTAACTTGCATCTAAAAAGAGCTAGATTGTATTCTTTCAATTACAATAAAAAGAACTATTTAATTAATTTATGCTTTCATGTACATATTCAATCTTGCTCCCGATTCTGCTTCCTGCACTTTTCATTTCTTCGTGAAACATTGCAAAATGATACTTTTCTAAAATTCAGAGACGTTTGATGCATGTTTATTTACCTGTAAGAACCTTTGAAGATCTAAAGTCCCTGTAAATGATGTAATATAAATCAATGTATGTTAATTTTCAATAATTAAGATAATTTGTACAGTTAGGTGGTGTTTCATTTATTAGCATTCAAATGTATCCATGGATCATTTAACCAGATTTTAAGAAATACTAAGAACAGGATAATTATCTTTTTATTTCCATATATTTACCCACAGCTTTAGAAATAAAACAAAAGTATAAGAAGGGAAATCTGAGGTCTTATATGTAGTCATATCACCGAAGTCAGCGTTTCTCAAACTGTGGGGAGTACCTTCCCTTGTAGGGCGTGATGATGCTACCAGGGGAGCGCGAGCAAATCAAAAAATCGAAAATAAAATATTATTATAAAAAATATTAATTTACTGAAAGGAAGCAAAACAAAACATACCTTCGGACATAATAAAAAACAAATTACCCATTCACACTATAATATACTAATAAACGTATCAGTACTACACAATGTATTTGATCATTAATTCATCGACACTAAGTTAAGAACACGTTTAATAATTATTAGTTATCCCCATGGGCTTGTCATATACAAAAAATTATATGCAAAGTTAAATATTTATCTTGATAATTTATATGGTTTATAATTAAAGAGTCGTATTGTAGCTTTACGTCAAAGCTCATTGTTATTGTATGAAGAGGGGTGCAAAGAAAATTATGATTGAAAATTGGGTCGCAAATATTGAAAGTTTTAGAAGCACTGACCTAAGTAATTTAAAATCCATGCTTCCTAACTCCTTTTAACACCTACTTCCATGTCCAAAAGTTAAAGGACCGGCAGACGTATTAACAATAACAACTGTATTAATAATAAAACATTCGAAATAAACTTGAATTAAAAAAACAGGAACTATATAATCAACTGGTCAACTTTACAGCTCAAAAAAAAGAAGGCTGCAGAAAAGTTGAAGCGAAAGCTGCAAATGAGTGACTGCAGAGAGGTTTCACTCGGTGTCTGTAGTTTCTGATAACAGTAATAAATATCAACAGCGATAGGATCTCCGGGTTCCTGAGTTGGAACGACTCTCAAGCCCGTATCGAAAATTTAAAAGAGTCTTTGACAAAATGGAACTTTCTCGTCTGGATAGACGTACTTTCCTTGATCATGAACATTGGAGCTAGTCAGAACGACTCTCAGACTCGTATCGAAATTTAAAGGAGTCTTAAAAAGAAAAGGTAAAATAGAACTTTCATACTTGGGGAGTGTATCTGGACAGCAGTGTCCTCAGTGAGAGAGAACCCTGGAGATAGGGGTTGGGCATTTAGAGGCAGGAGAAGCAATATATGGATAGTATAGTAGACTGACTTGACAGCGGCAATGAGTTGGCACCTACGGTGGAAGATTTCAAAGTACCCAAGGAAATGGCTTGTAGATACAGAAGTGAGCAAGGGAAATTCTCTCTGTATATAGTTGGAACAGAAAAGCTTGAACTCGTTTCTGTTGGTAGAGCCGCTAATTTACATTTAGCCAGTTCACTTCACAACTGTCAATTCAAATTCATATCAGTTGAGTAATAAAGGATAACAAGACTCCATTCTCGAGCGAACAAAATATCAGCAACAGAAGTTGAGGGGGGGGGGCGGTGTTTGAGACACATATTTTATATTACACAGAAAATACAACTCACTTCAATACTTAATCTATTAGCATGATTTAACTTAAGGTCATGAGAACGTCAATCCCTTAGATGAAACAGAAATAACAGAATAAATAAAATAATTTAATGATTAAAGTAACATAGAAACTTGGCAAAGTTTAGCTATCCCTAACTAAAGACACAATATCTTATGAAAAAGAACTATTCGTTTAAAGTAAAGATGAAACGAAAGCTCAAAATGAAAATATACAAGTGATTTTATTGTAAAATTGTTTGTTTTTTGTGGTGTATAAAAGGTAAGTTTTCTTGCAGGCGCCGTGCCAGGTGGAGCTTGAAAACTGGATCAACAGCATCCACTCGGCGTGTGCCGCCGCTTTTGCCAGACACCGGGGCAAGACGGGCACGCTGCACCTACTGCAAGAGGAGATCTTCCGCCTCGAAAAAGAGATCGAGTCGGTGAGTGGCGTTCGCTTCAGAGTTCTCATAAGTATTTTGAATGTATATGATTTTCTTCCTACAAATACAACTAGTAATATTAGTAGTTTATAAAAAAATATTTCAATCTCTATAATATAGCTATAATTTATAAGTTCTTTCTTATACATTGACGTTTTCTTGCACTGTATCACATGCAGTCTTTTTGTACTTATATTATTTACTAGCAATTTCTATCAATAACAAAATATTTTTGTCTACAGAAGCTTATTTACTCAGCTTTTTACATAGACATACCTAATAAAACACCATATTTTTGTCAAATAAATTGTCAAAAAAGTAAATGTATTACCTAATGGATATGGATTAGAAACTACAGAAAACCGTAGGACAAAAGCACTGACTTCCATACCACAAACTTTGGACTGGATACAAATGGACTTAAATGCTGTAGATCCTATCACATCGCAAAGAAACTTTTTTATACCCTCTTTTCCGCCATTCAAAGATACTCGTGTGAAATACCAGTCATGAAGAGTGAAGATGGTTTGTGAGAGACGGGTCCTATTCACGCCCTTCTACAAATCCTCTTGAGGGAAAATAATTCTTGAACTTTTGTTTGAGTTTAAAACCGCCTTCCATAGACAGAACTTGATTTGATGCTAATTAGAGTGCTATTTTAAAATCTTAGCATAGTATGTGTTAAAGTTAGTCTCATTACGCTGCTATTAAAGTGAGATTAACAAAGTGACTTTGGGAAGCTTTGGTGAAAGGGAGAAGAAGCTTTAGACTGGAATATAGTTGACCCAGGAAAGATATTACAAGTGATCTTCTATTGGATTACACTCAGTTAAGTGTTTAATTATTTATCTTACGAATTTAAGCTAACCAATTAATTTGATTGCTCCCTCGGTTTACAATCTGACTTCATTGTAAATTGATTGAACCAAATAAACTTAGTTATTTTTGTAACAACATTTGTTCTTTCTCTAAATATAAATTTTTCAATTTTACTCAAAATAAATCCTGTTATTTGATTTGAATCACTGTATTGCAGTTTGCTTCACTTACATATCACCTGAAACTTTTTTTTTCGTTCAAAGTTACAGTTATTTAAATGAAAATATTTTTGGTAATTTCTTTTCAAAGTATTTAAAACGTAATTATAAATATATTTCATTCTAAATTTCTTAGCAAAGTGCTTATTTTAAAAGAAAATTTATGCCACGTACACCCGCGCACACACATGCACACAATAATGTATAGTTTTATACTAATTCGTACTTTATTTTATTTTGGAAGCAATAGCTTTGAAAAAGAAGTTTAAAAATAAAATTTTTAATATCGACACCTTTGTTTTCTTAATTTTATTTTATATATTATACTTGAGACAATAATTCAATTTTCTGCTCATTTTTTATGTCTTAGAAGAAAAACTGTTAATTATTAAAGTGCATTAAAAGTCAAATAATTATTTTCATTTTGTAAATTAAGCCATTATCCACAATTACGTAAATCAAAAATCTCATACAGCTGATATATTTAAACCTTTCATAATCAATTTTCCTCTACTATATTGTATTAAATTACTCTTTATTTTGAACATTACGAAACTTTTTTTACATCTGAGTGAGATATTATCTGAATACTAATAAATACCTGAAAGAATTCATTCATCCAGAACGAAACTGAGAAAGGCTTAATCTTCTCGTCCAGTTCTGCGTGGAAAAATGCATCTGAAGACTAATAATCCATAAAATAGCTGAATCCACTTGAATAAAGTGGACTGGAATTATTGGACTCGGATCATTTGGTCTTACAATCTGTGTTGATCATTTCAAAGCGTTTTATTAGAGAAGAACATAATTGGTACATTACGGGTTATTTTCTCAACGGAAACTCTTTTTCACATTTCGATTATAAAAAGGTATTACTCAATCTGTATAATATACCCATCTATTTTTAAAATAATTCATCACGCTTGGAAGAATTATTGAACCAAAATTAATTATAAAAACAACTCAAAATTTAGGAATTTAAAATCGAAATGAATATTTACTTCATATCTTCAACTTTAATAAACAGAGTTTTAAGGTAACATCTCAACCATTTAGCTAATTATATAACCTACTATGTTACCCACGCACAGGGAATTTAGTTATACCGGTTGTAATGGTCGCCTCGCGACGTCCATTAGTGTGGAAAAGTCGGAAAGAAGATTAGCCATTTTCAAAATAACTACTATTTATTCACAGTAATCAATGTAGACGCAAATTCTATAACCCAAGCTAAGAAATGCACCAATTACTAAATATGGGAAGCAGTATAGTGAGGTAGACGAGATACGAGAAGTCGTAATTAATCGGATCACTTACGTTCAGACAATACACTATCCAATACCATGCGACTTAATCCAATTTAATCTAATTGAATAAATCGTCAACTTTAAGATTACACAAATAAGCTATGAAGTACTCACGCCTCACTTCACGTTTAATCAATCACTGCTATCCGTTAGCAGTCTAACCTTGTGATACCTCCTGACCCGGGGGTATCATCTCTTCATCCACGAGACCTAGATTTGTAGGAGGAAATGAGTGATCATTTGAGTTAGCCATAATCAACTAATTTATTATTATTCCAATATTTTGATCCAAACAACACAAGTCTTATTATAGGAATGCAATTAGGAGTGATATAACGTATTTCTAAATCCTAAGTAAATAGCGCCTGGAATCCTAGCCACGTATCTTTATTAAAAGTTATCCTAAGAATCTTTATTGGCCTTAGATTTCTTAACACACTAAAGCCCGTTCTATAATTACACTTCTATATTTAGTGTCTTACCATCAGCTAGCTCAAGGCGATCAGCATCTCAACCTTCTTTCTCCTTCCATTCTATCACGCGAATACTAAAGCTCCATTATATATGTATTAACTATAATCTGCATATCGCGTTTTTTTCTTGAGAGGATTGAATATGAAATAACTCAATTCGGGCCCCAAAGATTCCCCAAGAGGATTAGTGTGAAAATCCGATAAAGCCCCGTCACAACCTCTCTCTCTCTCTCTCTCTCTCTCTTTCTAACTTAAAAGTTTAATCTTTATATATACAAGTCTTAATTTATATACTTATATCTTTTTCTTCGGAGGAAGGTTTATAATAGTATAATTTTTAAAGATCCAATACTCCTCAAGAGGATTATTAATGGAAAGAACGCAGATAGACCTTTCACAAGGTGATAATTTTACTTTTATGACGGTTGACACCAGTAAAGTGTATTTTTTTAATTTTAAATCCAGAGGCTCAGAACTTTTAAATAAAAAAAATGTAGAGTTTTTAATATCACATATTTTTTATCAAAATTTTTCCTTGTTACCATTAAGAATATTTCCAAAATCATTTAGGAAAAGAAAAGACTGTCATCGAAGTGTCTTCAGCCTTAAACTTTGTCATAAATGTAAGCGAGGCATATAAATTAATAGACTTGTGGCGACTGGTTCTGTAGAATGTCATTATATATATTTTACATTGTATCTGGATACCTTCCTGGTTGAGTTTCGAGCTGTGATTTCGAGGCTAGGAACCACGAGAGGGTCTCGAGAATAATAAATGTGTGTGTTTTTGTATTAAACGCTGGTGCTAACTTAAATTCAAAATACACTAAAATTAATAAACCAAGTCACTACCATGATGGTGGCTCGGACGTGAGGTTGCGTGATTAGATCACATCCGGGTCACCAAATAGAGGCGAATCCGAGGACAGAACCCGCGATGCTCGGGTTCATATCCGGGTAACATACCACTAGACAAAAATGATCCTACTGTCTGGGGGCTGTTACTGGTTTAAGAAGATGATACCGCTACAGACTTAATTTAAAGATCCAGATTCGAATACATTCCGTATTATTTATTAGCATATTATCCCAAGTCTTTGTAGCTGAAATTTAGTAATCGAAAACTGTTTGCTATCTTGTTATTTTATTTCTCAAGAATAAAAATTTTCTAATGTTCTGTAACGTTACTTTAAAAAATACTATTCAGGTGATCAGTCTTCATCAAAAACTGGCTTCGCAGTGCCAGACCCTTTTAGGTTTCCTTGTGTTACTCCTAATCATGTTTTCTGTTAAGAAATAAGAAGGGGTCGTTTATTCGAAGCAGTTGTAGTTGTTTCCAATGCAGTGGTTGAAGTGTCTACATATGTTGCAGGACTCTCGCATGAAGCACATGGCGGAACTGCAGCTGACCGTGGTGGCGGACGCCGACAGCCGGCATTCCCTGACCGACCAGATCTCGCAGTGGGAAGAGAACCTCGAGAGGCTGCACTGCGAACAGTTCAGACTCAGATGCTACATGTCCTCCCTACAGAACTCCGAACTGCCCAATCCAAAGGTGAGAACGTTCTACATGTTGTGCTTGATTTCATTTTTTGATTGATGTAGCATTCGAAAGCAACACGAAGCCTATCAGAGGCAGACCTCATAATTTTGAACCTGTATCACGTGACGAGGACGACACCTGAGCTGGCAACCCACTCTTCAAACTTGCATATCACGCCAACGTAAGGGACATTTTTTAGCACGATGCCGTACATTTTTGGTGACATCTCTCAGAGTAGCTACAGGAATTGCGTGACTAGATGTTTCAATTCCATAGCGCAGTTCCTTGTTGTCCATGTAGGTTTCTTGCTGTACACCACGTTCTTGAGGTAACCCCGTAGGTAAAAGTCAAGTGAGGTTAAATAAGGTGAACGTGCAGAGTACTCAATCGGACTCTTTCATCCAATCCAATGACTTAATGCATCTTTATCCAGATAGGCATACTCATCTGTATGGTAGTTGGGTGAAGCGCTATTTGGCTCTGTGAAAAATACGACCTACACTAGCCCTACTCAAGTCTGTTTCTCGTGGGCATTGCGATGTCGATTTTTTGAGTGACAATGTGAATGAATTTAACATTGCAGCAGAAGACGCTTCACTTGTTGATGTGAGTGGCTGTCCTGATTGTCCCCATTAGTGTTCCATCAGTTTCAAACTTATCGCGAAGGCGAGCAATGCTTAAGCGTGTGGGTGGTTCCGTTCCATACTGTTACCTCCAATGTCGTTGCACTTCATTGATATTCTCGAACTTCCGATACCATTTCAAAATGCTTTTTAGCTGTTCCAAAGTCAGACGTACTTGCGCCATGGTCTCACTTTCCCTACTAAAGGACTAGCGCCATCTATCACAGAATTATTGTGGAACACTAATGCGAAATCTTACAACTTAACCCTATAGTCATTGCAAACTTATGGCATTAATTATGTCCAGTCTTAAAGTGTGTATACATTTTTATTCCCCCTGTATATATATTCATACACTAATATGTATCTATACGCTAATATACAGGGTGGTCCCGAATCCATGGTACAAACTTTAAGGGACATTGGAACAATAACTTATTGTATAGGAATGTATAGGCGCAAATGACGCGGTGAGGCACAAACACAAAAAAATAAGAGACGAAACTAAAGACAAAATGTTTATTAAAAGTGTCGTTGACAAGTGTAATGTTTACAATAACTGTTCAAAATTGCGTCTACCAGTAGCGATACATGCTTGACTGCGTCGTTGGAGTGATTGGCGTACACGTTCAAAGATCCCAGGTACTTCACGCACATGCACAGAAGCTTCGGATATCCGAGCAACGAGATCCTCATCTGAATCAAGTGGAGTCGTATAAAAAAGATTCTTCAGATGTCACCATAAAAAGTAATCAAGGCTCAATAAATCGAGAGATCGGGGTGGTCAAGGGACTGGTGCATGGACTGGACTGGACATGCCCAATTCATCGCGTCCCAAACGGGGCATTTAGGGAAGTGCGCACATAGCTGAAAAATTCTGTGATGGGGTATTCGTGGATCAGGAAACTCGTCATGATACATTCGTAGCTCTGAGATGCATCATGTTGAACAGCAGCTAGACATTCATTGCCCCCTACTGACAACGCAACCACCCGATAGCTCCATTTCTCTTTCCTTGTATTCCCCCTGTTTACTCCTCACCACATCCTTGCGCCCATACATTCCTATACAATAAACGATTATTATATATAGTACCCTGTATCTACCCTTAAAGTTTGTATTATGAATTCGGGACCACCCTGTATATTATGCGCTACAGACTGTTTGAATGTTGCATACAGTCACTGTTCGCTTAAATCCAGATCTCATCATTAGTCTAGCCTGAAACTTCTTCGATCCTCCTTGAGTGAGACTCAATCGTGTTTGTTTTGATTTCAGAGCCTTCTGACCCACGTGTCCAAGGGCACGAAGAGCATCCTGAACAAGCTGGGCGTGTTCACGGTGTCTTCGTTCCACGCCTTCATCTGCGCCCGCAGTCCCTCTCTGCTCACCAACCTGCTTTCGGGAAGGGGCGCCACCAAGAGGAGGCCCAGGCTGCCGCCCCTTTCCAGGTCCAACAGCAGCAAGTGAGTACCGAATTCTTCGCCCTTCTTGCTACTGCCACACTAAACAGTGCCATCTATAATTAATTCCTTCTAAATACTCGAAAAGATATCGGAACTTTAAAATTAATTGAAGAAAATTTAATTAATTAAATAGGTTTAACACAATTTTGTTTAAAAAGAATTTTACTCAAGAAAGAATTACTAATTTCTCCTCAAAATAACATTTTAGAAAGTTATTTGTTTGTAAGTGTTAGAAAATGATGAGTGGATTTTTTTCTTATATTATTATGAAGTACTCAATTAAGAATTATATTTGACATGTTTCTTTTTTATCAGTACAATTATTTTGAAAGTCTAGTTATACATATAAAAAAAATATTTTACACATATACGTTCCATATATTCCTATTTTTATTAATATCAAATTTACATGTTTTCCTCTATAAACTAATAAAAATTGCTTAAATATTTTATGTGTTTGGTTTCTTTTTCTCTATTAATTACGGAAATCAATTATTCTCATAGTTTTTCTAAGAACAATTTTCTTAGAAATTGGTTGGTTGATTATATTTAATGGCCTTACATCTCATGAGGCAGATTTCGCCAAACACAAGATACGCTTAGACATCCTTGTGTTTTACACTTGAACACAAGAAATAATAGAAATAAAAATGTATATTATACGTTAAAATTCAATAAGATAGCAGCGTTCCTCGCAAGTTTTGACTACCTAACTCCGAGGGTTTTTGTATTCGAAAGATTATGACTCAAGCTCTGCATGGCCCAAAACACAATGATTTATTTAACTTTTTAAGTATTAGATATACGAGAAAGATCAAGATATAAGAGAAAGATCAACTATTAACCCTCTAAGCGGTCTGCACTTAAAGTCTTACCATTCTGGAGATGCTTCGAAAATGCACCGCACGTATTTTTTTACCGTCAGGTGGGGTTCTCAAAAGCGGTTGAGCTGTATTTTTAAGAATGTGGCTCGGCCGCTTTTGGGAATCTTGCTTGAAGGCAGAAAAATCATCTCTGGAATGACGGGATTTTACGTGCAGACCGCTTGGAGGGTTAAATTAAATTATCCAAATACACTGATGTATAAGCCTCAAAAGATTAACAAACTCTCGGAATCTAAATCTCCGACTAAACATAAAACACTCCACTCTTGGATAGGCATTTCAAATCATCCGCGCAATGAGATTTGTCCAGAGAACTTCTCACGATGCTGATAACTCTCAAAGTAAGTAAATGCCTAATTCTATGCAAGGACTGAATTTACAACCTCTCTACGGTAGTGAAATTATCTCAGCTTATACGTCTAACAGCCAACTGACTTTTTTCTGTCTCTCATTCACATTCATACATAAAAATAATCTGCAAATTTCATTTCCGCTATGTAAGAAGGAGGCAGTTAAACTATCAATAAAACTTAAAGGAATATTTATTTTTAAAAGAAGTTAGTTTTAAGAGGGAAACTCTTGAGAAAGCCCGCTACAAGACATTTTTCTCTAATCATATTTCAGTACGTGAAGTATTTATTCCGAGAAATTTTTTGAATAAAAGAAAATTTTATATAAAACAATCAATTCGATGCTCAATATATAAAACAATCAATTCGATGCTCAATATATAAAACAATGATATTTATTATTTTATGTATCCTAATTAAAGGTATAATTTTCATTTGATTTATTGTTTAACATTTTCTTCTATCACCTAAATGTTTGAAATGAACCTCCGAATGAGGGTTGGAAGGATGGAAAAAGATAAATCCTCTCACGTGTTCTGTCTTGTGTTTCAGAAGATCCCTGAGCCTCTCGGCTACCTCTAGCCAAAGCACAGAGCTTCCCACGATCATCGGCCGAACGGTCAAGGTGCTCCTACCGGAGGGTCAGGTGAGTGTCCACTTTCTTCTACGTGGAGTAATTCATATCATCGATGTAAAAATGGCAGGTGTCCTTTTCTACCTTCGATTTGAAAAACGTTGCTATTCAAACGTGTTACAACTCACTTAAAATATTGGTGTATAATCTCACTTTGCTATGTCATTTATTCTTTCTGACAAACTCTGGAAAGATAAAATATCGAGATATTATTAAGAATACCTATAATGATGCAACCGTGAAAAAAAATTGAGCCAAATTAATTTTCTCAATTCTCGTCACAGCTGGACAAAATTAACATCATTGTTAAAGGTATAAAGGGAACTCTCTCTAACTTATGATGCTTATAATTAATGAAATAATTCAATTAATTTAATTCTAAAAAGTATTGAGCTACTTTTTTTCATTGTTTATGTCAATATTTTTTACAGAATCAGGCAGAGAAAAGTCTCAATAACTTATGCTTCAAATTTCCTTTGAACTCGATTATTGGTACTGAAAATATTTGAGGAAAACTTTTATGCCTATGTAAGGCCTTTTTTTAGATCCATAACCTTTAGGTCCGGTTAATTGTGATTCCGAAGCCCAGTGGCTGAGTGGTAGTGTATCGCGCTTCCACGCTACAGGTCCGGAATTCAAATCCCGGGCTGGGCAAGGTTGACTCAGCCTTTCATCCCTTCAGTGGGTTGATAAATGAGTACCAAGCTTGCTTGGGAACTGAACATTGGGGGTTTCACGTCAAACTGACCACTTGACCGAAATATCTTCACATGCACCCCAGCGCCAAAGGTCACGAAAACTGAGATAGGCATAGTAGGCTTTGGCCCTCATGGGCTGGTTGCGCTACTGGGTTCAGTTCAGTAACTGTGATGTAATATCAGCCCTCACTATGATATTACATGTAGGATATAGGTTCCTTTCCTAGATATTTTCTCACCTATAAGCAATGCCACTCTCAAACCTAACCCAGTTCTTATCGGATAAGAGTCCACAAGGACAGTCCTAATCGGTCCAATCATGAAATTACAGCAAACAGACTCTACGAGGAAATCTGAAAAACGAAACACATGCAACAGGTATCTGGGCATAAAATCCTCCTTCTCCTAAACATCTGACTACAATTTTATAGAAATCCTCTAATATGTGGCTGCAGCAAACTCATCATCTAATCCGACCATCCTTGTAACGACCAACCTTACATTCCAATATTTTGAAACGCTTTCAAAGTCATGAAACAACGCTCCAAGAGACATCGAACTCTTTGGCAACGAATATTAATTTTCTCTCCATTCTTTAATCTTTCCAATAATATATCCACTCCTAAAATCATCAGAATGAAATCTGGAAGACATAGTTAAAGTTAATACTAATTCTTCCCCATTAAACTTTCACTTAAAAACGATACCCGTCCACCCGTGTCAAATCCTTTACATCTCTTATTAGCAATATAAGGAACGAACCAGCTGAAGTTAAAAAAGTACGCATATATATATATATATATATATATATATAGTATAATAAAATACTAAGTGAGAAAATTGTATAACCTACACACACAAGGCCAAAGAAGAAAGAAATTGGATTTTGGATTCCGAGAAACATAACAATTGAAGATACAGAAAGAGTCTTTGGACTAAAATGGACACCTATTATGATTTCTAAAGGTGTCGCTGAATTAGGCCAGCGAGTTATGATTAAGCTGCTTTATGGTACTATCTTCTCCGTACAGTAGTAATTTTCGACATGATAGAAAAAAACAGAGCCATGTTGAAAAGTTAAGCCTATTTCTAACACACGTGAATGATAAACGAGACAGTAAAATAAAATGAAATTATGAATAAAGAACAATAAGGTTTTTCTGATAAAGAAGAATATTAAGAAAAAAGTTCTATAGAAAAAACTAGGATAAAAACTTACATGTAAAAATGCAAACCATAAAGAAATATGAAGACAATACATCTTATGAAAAAATCACGCACTAAACAACGAGTTAAAATAGAAGTATTATATATATATATACAGTTAGGGACAAAATATTTCAAAAAAGGATTGAGCAAGAAAATTCCTATCGTCAAATGTTTGAGAAATGTTAATCAACACATTAGAGAAAATTTTTTTAATTCTATAAATTGGAAAAATTTAAGCAGAATTTTCCAAAATTTGAAATTTTTAGGCCTTTTATAAGAAATTATATACATTATCTGGCCAAAAATATTTGGAACCATCCCCCATCCCTACAGAAGTGAATTTGGTAGTTGACGTAGTTTAATGTGCAACCGAAAGCTGTCGAATTGTTGGTAGGGATTTTTTCAGGTCATTTTTATGCTTTTGTGAGAGATTGAGTGAGTCAAAGGAGCTTAGTGACTTTGATCGCAGTATTATAGCAGACGCTTCCTTTGTGGTATATCACTTCGTGAAATTTCGTACATTCTACAAAGGCCGAAATCCACTGTGAATGAAGTAATTGTGAAATTGTAACTTCGTGGCAGTAAAACTCCAGAAAAACGAAATGTTTGGGCGAAAGTAATTGATGAACACAGCCAAGAATTCTGAAAAGAGTATTGAAACCACATCTCAAGTCCTCGTTGGTTGAAATCACTCGGGAGATCCAATGTTAATTAGATCAGGTGGTGGTGCTAGCAGCAGGATACTGTTCGTCGAAAGTTAAAAGTGATGTTTCGTGACAGTTAAAAATCAGATTCCATGATCGGTGCAGCCTCTCACAAGTTGAACATCACTCTTTAAAATGCAAAATGTCTCTTGCAATAGTGCAAAGCTCATCGTCATTGGACGACTATGGACATGCTTAAAAAGGTTCTTTGAAGGAATAAATCTCGCTTTACAGTCTGGCGCTACGTCTGGGTTTGGAGGATACCCGGCGATCGCTTTTTAAGTGAATGCATTGTGCTGACAACAAAGTTTGTAGCGACAATATCATGGTATGGTTTTCCATGGTTTGTCCAGGGGCCCTTAGTTTCTGTTATTCGAAATGTGAGCTCTGAGATGTATGTGAACATTCTAGACTTTGGAAAGTCCACATACATTCTAGACACTAGAGCAGCACTGTCTAAAATGTAGACAGTGCTGCTCTCTCTGGAGCAATATATCGAGGAATTCTTTTTCTTCCTGTATGATAACTGTTCCTTTCACACATCGAGACTTGCGCTGCTATGGTTTGATAAAATTAATGCTCGTAAACTAAACTGGTCTTCTCGTAGCACTGGTCTAAATCTCATAGAATACCTTTTGAACTATTTAGAATGAAGATTAAGTAGCCAGCCAAATAGACTCACTTCAGCTGTGATGAACGCCTGGAATACAATTCCTGAGTCCACCTATCAAAATCTGGTGGAAAAATCTCCCTAAACGTGTACGTGTATAGGTTATCATTGATGCAAAAGGAGACCAACATCATATTAATATATGCATCAGGACTTTCCAAGTCCATACTAGTGGGTGTTGGGATATTTGAACCAGATTGTGTGCATGAAAAAAATCGACTTGAATAATAAGAGGGCTCTTTTTTAAAAGATAGCTAACTGCATGAATAAGCAAGTTAATGAGTAAATTATTTTCATAACTTAATTAGTTCCCTCTAAGCCATTAGCATTAATGTCACTTTTGTCCAGTTGCTGTACAATCATTGAAATGGGTCAAAATGTTTTTTAACAACTCTGTATGAACTCGTTGCCCTCACACTTGAATTGTTACTGTTACCTTTTTTTAACTTATGACTCAACTAACAACACAAAATGAATATTTAGTGGCAATTTTTAAGTTCCGAGTTATCATTTATAATAAACTATATGACAAAGTGTTTATTTTTAGTGTAAGGTTCTGTTACTTTACAACTTACGCTTGAGAAACCATAAGCACGGCTTTGTTTTCTCTGTTCGGATCACGAGGATGATTCTTGTTTCTTTCAGCAACTCCTCGTTACAGCGACTCAACCCTCCGGTGATCGTGAGCGAAAGGAAAAAGGCGATGAGACCATTATGGCATGATGTATTGCACGTATAGGAACGTGTGACGATTCCACGTTTGACGATCTTTCTAAATCAGTTCGCTTTCAAAGAACCGAAGAAAGAGCATTTTCACACGCTGATATTCCGTTACAATTGCTCAATTGATGGAACTCGCTAAATGAAGATGTGCCTACATGCTTCTTTTCTGCTCTTTTTTCCCATTCTTCTTGTAATGATGTGAGTAGAATATTCGATATCCTTGTGATCACCTTTAACCCTGAGAGCGGCACCAGCAATACTCGTTGAAGTTATGGAAACTATTTTGCACTATAAAAAATAGCAATATTCATTCTTGCTCAAGACTTACAAATTACTTTATAAAAAGGATTTTAAAGTTTCAAGATATTAAAACGCCTTAATAAAGAAGGATATGTGATTATACATAAAACCTTGTTAATGAATTGGAAATTTTCCTATAGCATGAACATTCAGAATGATGTAGAAAATTACATCTTGATCTCTCTTCTTTTTTTCTTATACAAACACCTTGAAACTATGTACTAAGTTTTGACTGATACTGAGTTTTTTTTTAAAAAGTTCATAAGGTATTAGATGTTTTGAATTATTTTTGAAAAAGCTCCAATATTCATTTTGTAAAGAAGGCATATTTATTGAAAAATGATGTATCGCCCAAGGATTTTACGAGGAAGAAATGAGGTTTTTAAGCAGCTCTAGCTAAAAATTGGTCTGATTTCCTAGTAGGACTTGTGAGAAAACCTCCAAAGAAATGAGTTACGTACTGAATATCCGCAAGTGCACACTCTTCTTTACTCAGTTATTAGAACAGACTTTGATAATGATGCATATCTAGTTTTGGAAAGTAAGTACTAGAAACAAGGTATATTGGATCCTTCATTTCTATAAATATAATGTTAACAAACAATTATGTTAACGGAATGTAATATAGAATTAAATAAAATGTTTTTATGGGCTCATAATTGTGTCATACTTAACTCGTTTTGAATGACATTAACACATAATGAAGAAATGAACATAAGTTAAAATACAGCATTATTATTTTTAAATACATTATTTTAATAAATAGTCTCTTGTTTAAACTGAATTAAAGTACAATTTGCTATGAAGACGCTTAATAACATTTTTTATATATATAATAACACCATTATGTAATAATATTTAACTGAAAAACAAAATAGAATTGAAATAAAGGAATATTTCGAAATAGAAAAATATATTGATAAATTACGATAGAGTTAAATATTGTTTGTGTTTTGAGTTTATTTATATATTTAATATAAAACTCGTTTGAATATAAATCTAGCAAAGAACTCAAAACTTTCAAATCCCAAGCTGTAAATATTTAGATTTCTTCCCTCTCTGTCTATATAATATTTAACATAACATATACTGTCATTTCTTATATTTCTTTTCCACATTACTTTATAAATCATTTTACTCTCCTATAAACTCTGAACACTTATAAGTTGAATGAAAAAAATAAATTATATATTCCTGTTTTTATATAAATTAGTTGTGTCTTGATTTCAAAGTACGTTTGTAAAAATAATGTGCTTTAAATATATGTGTATTATACACTATATATACTTATATGAGTATTATACACTATATACTTATATAAGTATTACACACTGTATACTTATACGAGTATTATACACTTTATCTTCCTCTATGAATTATTTTTACTATCATATAAGTAGTACTATAATAAAAATTTAATTTTTGAACATCAATCACATTGAGTTAAAAATTATTTTACAAAGTATGAAGAGTAACAAAATTAAATTCTACCATAATTATGTTCTTCACAGAATAGTTTCCACCAATTTTTTCAAGTATTTATATGATTTCCAGTCTTCTAAAACATACAAATGATAATTTTTAATATATACATTTGCAATTGTTGTAATACATATAAATATTTTTGCTTAAGCTGCATTCACACCAAGGCTGTCAGCGTCGAGCTTTGTGCGTCTAGCCAATCAAATACTTCGTCTCCGGCGATATGAAGTCTCTAATTGGCTAGACGCTCAACGCTCGACGCTGACAGCCTTGGTGGGAATTCAGCCTTAAGCTTGCAGCATCAAAAAAAAAAATTTCATCAATGACAGTTGAAAACGCGCAAGCTTGAATATAACATATTCACGGATAAGCATTACCAGAGTTAACATATTAACTTAAAACACAGGGTTCAAAAGTATTTGTAATCCAAACATAACATAAGGCAACTTAAGAACAAACTCAAATAATCAGTTATATCGCACATTGTTGCAAAATCTACCAAGCTTAATAATAACATCAGCAATTCTTATAAACCTCAGTTACGATATTAGATTAATAGCTACAATAGTGCTATTGGTACTGCTTTCTTTTCTTCTTTTTCATCCTCACTTGCATACATGACTTCCAAGTGCAAGAAAATATATTAACGTAGCTTATGTTTTTCAGTCTGTGACGGTGTGTGTCCGCGACAACATGACGGTCGAGGACGTGCTGTGGACGGCCTGCCTCAAGAAGCAGCTGGCCCCCTCCGATCACTTCCTGCATATCAAACAGGACAACGAACAGTACTACACACCGCCAGCCACAGAACTATTCGAGAACCTGGTGAGGGCACTTTCCTACCCTGCTTTTCAAACAATGTCTTGTCTAAAAGAAAATTTTATCATTTATAATTATATAACATCTACCAGAAATGTATGTTTCTTTTAGAAATAAAGAAAAATGTTTATTGCTTACAGTTCCAACAAAAATAGAAAATAAATATTTGATTTGAGAAAATCAAAACCTGTGAGAGTCATGGACAATAAAGAGTTCAAATTAAAAAGAGGACAATGCTTAAGTTATGTTTATGAATCTACAATCCCTCAAAGTAGATGATTTCTCTAGAACTCATCGAGTGCAACAGACTGTGTACTGAAGACTGCTAAAAAAACTATTGTTCAAATTCTTATTCCTTTTATTGTGATTGCGTTTGAGTTATATTACTAATTATTATTATTATTCAATGGCTTGACAGTCCTGGGTGGGCCCTGGCTTTCTCCTTAAGTTTTCTCTAGGCATCTCTACTTTTGGCAACTGTTTTCCAGTTTTTGACCTTTAAAATATTTAGGACTTTTCGACACAGTCAATCAATCTTAACGGGGG
>BMAV01004489.1:176500-202672 GCA_019973955.1 Trichonephila inaurata madagascariensis | reverse complement strand
TGTGCTGTAACATTTGGTCGACCTTATCTAGATCTTCTAAGAACAATTTTCGTTATTTGAAATTGTTTCCATAGTCTGGATATCACCCTTCGAGAAACATTTAGGTATCGGACTACTTCTGCTTGAAACATCCCACTTCCAATTCATCCAAATGCCTTCCATCTCAAATTATCATCTAAAAGACTGTGGGGGAACTCATTTTAACAAAATGAACATAAATTTGTGCTTATCACATTGTAATACAAAAGTCTTAACAAAAAAAATTTAAAGCTCAACTGTGAAAACAGTTTTAACGTTTTACACTCAAAACGGCCATGAAAATTCATTTTATCTGTCAAAATTTGGGTATAATGTTTTCATTTGCTCACTGTATATACGAGGTAGGATTCAAAAGTTCCCGGACTGAGCCTGCAACGTGAAGATTTTTTGCAGTAGAGCGACTACGATAACATTTCTGTGTCGCAGCATTCTTCCTCTTTTCTAAAAAAGTTTGTCCCAAATCACGTGGTCGTTGACTTTCCACGGCCTCGTATTTCGTAGGTGGATGCCTTTAGTAGCCGGCGATGGAAAGAAATTGCGTTAGTTAAGCAGAGAATCATATCAAATTTTGTGTTGACTTGGAAAAGAGTGATACAGAAACTTACTAAATGTTGAAGCATGTTTAAGCCAGTTACACATTATCGCGAACGCAAGCTTTTCAGTTGCTTCGACGTGAAGGCAGGGGAAATGTTATAGACGACGAACGCTCTGAAAGTCCACAGACTTCCCTCACCGTTGAAAACTTTGAAGAGTTTTCTGTGACGATACGTAAGAACATGCTTCAAACAACGGGGGGGGAGGGGAGAGAAAAGGAATGTTTTGCCATATCCTTCTTACTCCCCTGATTTCTCCCCCTGAAACCAGAATATTTCTTGAACTGGCACGCGTCACTTGTAAAGTCATCGATTTCAATAAAGTTAAAAGTTAAATAAGATAAAGTTAAAAGTTCATGACAGGCTGAATTAAAGGACATGGCTAAAAATGGATTCCTGAAATGCTTCGATGAACTTTACAAGCGATGGCAAAAGTGTGCTGTTGCTCAAGTGTCTTATTTCGAAGAAGGATGTGTTTCAGCAACTTAACTCAGCGTTTCTCAAACTGGGGGCGTGATAACTCTAAGAGGGGGGGCGCAAGCATATTGAAAAGTCAAGAAAAATATTTAAGAAAATTATTAATTTACTGAAAGTAAACAAACAAAACAATTCTGACATAATAAAAAAAATAATATAAAGTACACATTTACACTGCTATAATATACTTGTAAATGTATCAGTACTGCAAACTGTGTTTGATAATTAATTTAACAATACTAAGTTAAGAACAAGTTTAATTGTTACCGGTCACCCCATGGGCTTGTCATATATAAAATTATATAAAAAATTAGCACTTACCTTGATAATCTGTGCGGCTTATAACTAATCCCTTAACTGCCCATTAAAAGTTACGCGATTCGCTCCCTAATGCCGCCGTTTTCCGCGTAGGCGCGCGTTTGTGATGTATTAGGAGAGGGGGGAGAGAAAAGGAATATATAAATAAGAGCAAATTCTTGAAATAAATACATCCTTCGCAAACACTGTCAATGTCCTTTTATTGCATTCTAAAGACTTCGGAATAATTTTATGAATAGTAGTGCACACTGAAAAGATAGTATTTTGCAAAGACTTATATATACGTCTGGGGCAATTAACACTTTGGCTGAGAGAGACGTTTATATATGCCGGGTACATTTAAGTAGCTAAAGTCGTATTGTGACTTTAGCGTCAAAGTATAGTAGTAATGAATTCAATACATTGTTATTAGAAGGAAGAGAGGCGCGATGAAAATTAAGATTGAATATTGGGTCGCAAATATTGAAAGTTTGAGAAACGCTGACTTAACTGGTAATATTTTTTAAGTTATAGACTCAGTCCGGAAATTTTTGAATCCTACTGCATCTAATACAAGTTTTGAAAGAAATGGTGGTAGATTTCTTGAAATAATAGGAAATTTATATTTGTAACATTAATTTTGGACAACCGTGTGGTTCATAGTCAACTTAGATGTATTCAATACCTTTTGATTCCTGATTGCAGGTATATTGAAGGGCGACGAGATCATGGTGATCAACGGCGCCATCGTGAGCGACCTGGACATGATGTACATCGAGAGCGTGCTGCAGGAGGAGCTCTCCCTGTGCATGATGATGCGCTCCTCGCGAACAGAACCCCCGGACCTGCAGGGTGTCGTCATGAGAACCACAGACGACTACATAGAGTCCCTGGTCTGCCCACCGCCGCCCTCGGACTCGGCCATCAGCGACGAGCTTATAGACAAGCTCATCGTGCCCTCGCCCCTGTACGGTAAGCATACTCACGACTTTCCCTTTCTACACCTCCAAAACTGCCTTTCTATTCTCTCGAAATATATATATCTTAGGTCTTATATTATAGTTCCCTTTAAGTTGATGAATAGCAGGACAATAGTTATGTAACAAGTGTGACACTCTTCATGATTGATGGATACGTCACATTCAACTAATCCGCAAAGTCCTCACATGATATTGGACTCTGCGTAAGAGGGATGAGTGGTTGGTTCACACACAAGTGTCGGTTGATCATGTGACTGTAGTAGACGTGACCTTTAGCCGAAAAAACCTGCTGCACAGCTAGTTATTTATTTACCTAATTTAAGTTAGTTTATTTTCTATTCCAAAATGTATAAAGTTATAAAAATAATTTGTCCTTTACTTTAAATAAGTAGTCGAAATACCTCTTTTTTTTTCCTTTTTGAGGATAGAAATAGATATCTTGTAATTATAATGGGCTAAATCCCTATGACGTCATATTCACATGATAACTGCAATCCCGTCTTTCCAGCCCGTTTCATGTGCTTCGCTGCTGCCAACTTTATTTTTTTGAAGAAACTGTCTTTCAACAGTATATATTTGTCAATAACAATAACGCACATAGGTACGCAATATGGTTAAAAATACCGGTATAATACAATTTTTTTAATTTTGAAAAACTTTTTGAATTTTAATAGTTTAACATCATTACCCAATTATCAAATTTGAAATTGTACCTAAAATTTTGCAAGTAGAACAACAAGCACAAGTATTAATGGCAGTTATGGAGAACGAGTGACTGCATTTATCATGTAAATTTAGCTCATTCTGTCCCCCCTCCAAAAAATGGTAATTTATTTTAATTAATTTCAAATTATACGCAATTCGTTCATTTAAGTAATCTAATTCTGCTTCCACTACAGATAGGGGGAAAAATTTATTTTCTAATCATCGTAATTTAAATCCCACTGTACTTAAATTAGATTTCCAAGATCCTATAATAGGTTTAATTTGCTCAGAAGTTGCCATGCCATAGATTACTGGCAAAACTCCAAGGTCAAGGAACTTACATATCCGATTAGGTGTACTTAGTTTCCCTAACTTAAGATATTACCTAAAAGTAAACTATCTCTCCTTTTTACTTATTTTCGTCATAACAAAATCAAGCATTGATGCGGTTAAAGGTACGAAGAGTGATTGATAAATAAGGTCTCCAATAGTATAAAATAAGTTTCCGACAAGGTAAAATAATAACAGAGGTATAAAAATGAAGGAGATTTATTACTCTTACATATTGTAAACTCATTTTTCAACATAGTCACAACTAACAGCAATACATTTGTTCATTCGTTTTGTCCATTTTTTCATTCCGTCCATGAAGAAAGATTCTGGTTGGCTGCTTTTTCATTTACGCATGGCTGCCTGAACTTTTCGATCTTGGATTCATAATTATGACTCGGAAAACAAGAGGCAATCCATAGAATATCATCATCCTGGTTCTCTGAGTGTCAAGAAATTCAAAATTTTAATGTCAGCAACAAAAGTCATGCTCACCCTCTTTTGGGATGCAAGTGATGTGCTCTACACGGAGCATCTGCAGAATCTTACCGGAAAGAAACGTCTTTCTTTTGCTTCACGACAATGCAAGACCGCATTGCAGTGCACAAACACAAGACATCATGGGAAAACTGAAATTCACAGTAGTTCTACAACCTTCTTACATCCCAGATTTGGCACCGTCCGACTTTTTGGTTGTTCCCGAAGTTGAAGGAGAAGTTGAAAGGTCAACGTTTTTCAACGGATGTCAAAGTTCAGGCAGCCATGCGCAAATGGATACGCTGCCAACCAGAATCCTTCTACATGAACGGAATGAAGAAATGGATAGAACGATTGCACAAATGTGTAGCTGTTAGTGATGTCTATGTTGAGAAATGAGTTTATAATATGTAAGAGTAATAAATTTCCTTCATTTTTATACCTCTGTTATTATTTTACCTTGTCGGAAACTTATTTTATATTATTGTAGACCTTACTTATCAATCACCCCTTGTACTAAAGAGTGTTGATTACTGCCTCGAATCCTTTCCTTAAACTATATTCTAAACAATATAGAAGCCTTAGTAATCATTTTATCACTATTGAAACAGGTTTAGTCAAATTCTCTTTAACATTTCTTTTGCCAGAAACATAAACTGGTTCTGCTTAAAAATTATTTTAAAAGACTTATTTAATTAAAATTATAGCTTTACGGATTGATGTCGGGTTTTCTATACTGTGCTATATTACTTTAAAATGATACTAAGCAAACAGAACAATACATTTTTAAAAAGTTTAAATACTGTTTTTCTATAAACAAATATTTCCCCTCTTTAGTTAATTCTCACGAATTCGATTTGTAGATTTTTGAGAAACATGTTCACAGGAGTCCTCCTAAGAGTTTTATGTAATTTTTGTATACTGTAATAATTGAAAATGTTTATTTATGTTAAATTGTAATTGTTGTTGGTTTCAGGGGACATGGACAAAGAGAAATCTCCCGAAACATCGGGAAGGCCAACACCTTCCCCCACCCCCATACCTTGTCAAGATTTGTTGACGAGCCAACTCTCGGCGGAACAGATAGAGACTCTCATCAAGGTCCGTTCTGCGTTTCGAAATGCATGTTCAGATCATAAACTTAATTAAATGTAGAGTTTTCTAAACCTCTTTTAAACTGCATATAAGAATTGTTTTCTTAAAGAAATTTATGAAATTGTGCCATCTAATTATTGTATTAATTCTTTAGTAAACAGTATTTATTCAAACAAAAAAGAAATTAATTAGTACAAGTACAGTAAAATTCCAGTCTACAATAAATATTTCTGCGGTTAGAATAAAAATCCGAATAATTGGATTGTGTTAATGAACTTTTTATCCTGAATTACAAACAAAAACAGAATACATTCAAACGGCTTTATATCCACATTCAGTGTAAAGAAAAAAAAGTTAATTTCCATAGATAAGGTATCTTCTCAAAACTTGTCACTGAAAAAAGCAGTTGTAATTAATGCGAGATGTGGAGGACAAAATTATGCACGATAGATGGAATAGCAAAAAGAAGTATTCCGCGATTAACCAAGCACATAAAAACAAGGGACTCTTGTGCAGTTCAAAGTGCTATGACAGAATAAGTTGTAGCAATAAATAAGATTGGATAACGTGGATCACATAAATATGTGCAATATTGGTAATACACTCTACAACAAAAAAACAAAAAAAAAACGACGCACCAAGAAGTTGCTCAATTGTAATGAAATTTCGTATGCAACGACCTTTGTACCGAACAAGCAAATGATAAAAATGTGGTATTTAATGAATTAATAGCGGGAACTACAACGCATCTCGGAACTGCGAACTCAGCAGGTGTCTACAAGAAGCGACTTTCAATCTGTTGGTCAAAATTTCTGTTTCATTGCGGTTTAACGACAAAACCTTTCAACGACAAAAAAAAAATGCCTCGCCGCAGGATTCGAGCTCATTACGAGCAACTGTCAGGGTTTGAAAGAGGTCGTGTCATTGGATTAATAGAGGCAAGTTGGGCAAATCGGAGAATCGCTCTTCATGCGGGTTGAAGCGATGCGACCATTAGAAGATGCTGGCAAGAATGTGTGTACATGGCAGATTTCAGCGTCATGATGGTAGCGGTAGACTTAGGGCCACAGCATATTGGTAGAACAAATTGATAGTCAGATTAGCTGTCACAGCGCCTGATTCATCGTTATCGACCATCAAACGTGCGACCCACACACGAGTGTCCACCATGACCATTGACAGACGGCTAATAGAGCAAAATTTACACTCATACCGACCGCTACGCCACCTGCCACTCACGCTGTACACTGTCGAGCCAGATTACAGTGGTGCTTGGCTCAATCAGGTTGGAATCATGTTGACTGGGGGCTTATAGCCATTAGCGACGAATCCCGCTTCCAACTATGTCTTGACGATCATCGAAGACGTGCCTGGAGACGTCCAGGACAGCGTGCTGATCCTGCTTTCACTATTGCACGCCACACGGGCTCTCAACTAGATGTTATGGTCTGAGGTGCCATTTATTTTGACAGCCGGACTCCTTTGGTCGTCATTAGAGGCACACTTACAACACAGCGTACGTCGACGACATTCTGAGAACTGTTTTGATACCGTTCCTTTTTCAGTATCTGGACTTATTTGTCAGCAAGATAATGCCAGACCGCATACGCACGTGTTGCTATGAACTGTCTTACAGCTTGTCAAAAACTTCCTTGGCCAGCCATATCGTCATATCTCTCCTCAATCAAGCATGTCTGGAATATGATGGGAAGGTGAGTGCATCTACCAGGGAATGTTGATTACCTGTCCCGACAATTGGAGCAAAGTTAGCAAGAAATACCGCAGGAAACTGTTGAGGTGCTTTATCACTCTGCAGCTGCCACGTCGTGCGGCAGCTGCATTCAAGCTAGAAGTGGGTCAACACATTATTGAGCTCGTTACTTTGTAACTATGTAACTCTGAAGTAAATGATTAAATTTTTCTGAAATTTTAATCATTTTTTATTGTGTACATAATCTTTCTACCCACTAATTTTTTTCTCTATCGGACAACTCGTTCTTGGTGCGTCATTTTTTTTGTTATAGAGTGTATTTTGTTTCCTGATTTAAAATGTACTGACTACTATAAGCTTTATATACTATATATTTATAAAGCTTTCTCTTACTTTGACACGCATCACATATTAGAATACTGCATTATTTAATGTGATAAAAATATTTTGGTTCAACGTTTACACCATCAGTGCACCATGAATGTCGATATTTTCTGTGTAGAAGAAAGATAATTACATTTAGAAAGTATTTTGTTTACACATCAAGCGACTATATGAATGTAGACATTCACAGGAGAATATCGATATTTGCCAAATATCGACCTTTTACAGTAACATATATACATCCACATGCAAAATTAAGTGAATTTGCAAACTACGTCTGTTTTTACAAAAAGTGTTGAATTGCCGTCCCGAAGAATTATACAAATATTCTGAGTCGAAAACGCATGTGCCTGCAGAGCTGCGACTGTGGAAGACATGTAAGCGCAAGAAAGGTTTCCTTCGATTTATGTGCTCGTACTCCTCCACCATAGTCCTCGTTTTTATGGCAAAAGTGTATATTTTATAAGGTATAAAGTAAAATTATTAACCACGAACATATAGGTGATGGAATGAAAAGGAGAATTATTGGTAGATTGGATCACAAAAGTAGTAGGTTATGCAACTCAACGATATTCTTCTGAATAGTCTAGAACTTGTGAGAATAGTTTCAGAACTTTGGATTTATATCGTGAAGACCTGAACTACTTCGACCATAGCCGACAACGACGAATGAGGGACGATATTTAGCTCTTCCACCGCAATGACACAAGACTGCTACAGCTTTATGGCTCTCACGTAAGCTGTATGCAACCGCTAGAATCCAAGTTGCTTGAAAGCTTCCTGGAAGACTGTATTTCAGAGAAAACCCATTATTTGCACCCATCTCATTGTAACACACGAGAAAACGAATCTAGCATGGTGCAGACAATATGCACCTTGGATCAGGATTTAGTGGAATGCTCTGCTTTTTACTGATGAGTCAAAATTATGCTTGAATTTTGATTCTCGGCGTAACCTTATCTGTAAAGAACCTAGGACACGGTAGCAGCCCTCTCTCATAGCAGAAAAAAATCATTACAGTGGTGGAATGATTTGGGCAGGTATTATGTTGTACGGCCGCACACCCCTTCATGTGTTTGACAAGGACTACCTGACATAGATATAGAGTGTCTATCTCAATCCTCTGGTCGGAACATCAATTTTTTTTGCCTCACTGAGAAACATCCGTCTGACAGACGGGTCCGTAAATTTTTTTGAATTTTAATACCTTAAGACATGTTTTAAATTTCCTTATAGCTCATGAAATTGAGTATGGCTCAAATAAGATGTGAGGGGTTAAATCAAGCACAACAATATATTTTTATCACTAGAATTGTGACTAGTATTTTTATAAAAAACTGATATTAAAACTTATTTATATTCATGTAAAAGTAATTAAAAATAATAATACCAAACACGAAAAAATGGTAGGAATATCCGTGTGAAAGACGGTGATAGATAAAAAAATCGCCATGTACTACCACGTGATCCTCTCACTGGGTAGAGTCCAACTGAAGATGTCAAGGCAGCCCACCCTAAAAATCACAACACAGCGTTATCTACAGGGGAATCAAAGCAAATCATTTCCGTCTGAGAGACGGATGCTCCGGTTAGAGGGTTAAAGCTCTATGTTCCGCTTTTCAAGGTCGCAGTGGATTATGGATTCCTGTTAAAGGTTAAATACCCTTGTCTACATAGGAGTCACCTGGTCGACGATTATCTGGAAAATGAGGATAATCACCGCATGGATTGACCAGCCCTATATGCAGACCTTAGCCTTCTAGAGTATGTCTCGGAAGCATTGAGATTGAAATCGCTTCTCGCGCGCTATACCCCTCCAAGAATCTTTCCGGAATTGAAACCCACCATACTGCAGGAGTGGGATGGACTGCCACATGGACTCCTCAACTACCTCCTGTCTAATATGCCGTCATGCTGTATGCCCTGTCTAGCTTTGAGAAGGGGACATACATCATATAAGACTCATTTTCAGTTAGATACAAACACGTGAATTTGTGAAGTCTTCACCAGTGGGTGATACCTTACTCCTACATTATCTTCGTGACCTAGGGGTGTGGGATTGAATGAAGAACCAGGCGTTGTCATGATCTTAAAATGTCTTTATTAAGATCTTAACTTAAACACTAACAATGATAATATTTATATATTATAACTTATAGTGGATCTGAGGTGAAAAAACACACAATACGTATTACCAAATAAGCACTATATTTAACTTTCCCTTCTATTCCTAATCTCTGTTTGTATCCCTGTTACTAATAGATCCTAGAACTATCCTACCTTAATCTCTTGTTTAACCTCAATCATCTCGAATCCTAAATATCTTTTGATTAACTCGTGTGGAATTGTATCCACCTTGGCTTGATCGTTCTGTCACGGATATCTTCACATTCAACGACGGCTTTCCTCTCTTCCTTCAGTTCACACGCTTAAACCATACTCATTCCCCAAGAGGTCATACGCTTATGTTAAACTTCTGCTATTTAAAAGGTTTCTAATTTGCATGTTCACGTTTTGCTTTTGGATTTGGTTGGAAAGAGTTTGCCTTTTTCGGCCCCAAAGAACCCAAGAGGAGATTTTAGTAGAAAACACGATGAGCACGTCACAAATTTTGTACATCCCTTTTCTATGAGCTTTACTTATAATCATGCATAAGTAAAATGACTTTTGAAAGATATGTTTTTTTTTCTGCTATTCGCGTACATTCACACCAAATTCATTAAAATATGTCCATTAGCAGTTTAGAAATTTGACATAATAAGCAAAAATCTCTTAATTTTGCACACAAATGTGTGTATGTAATTTATTTATAACTACTATATAAAAATGTTTAACAGTGGTCAAGGGGTGCTTTTATACCATAACTAAAATAAAAATATCTTTGATGGCTAAAAACGTTTTTCGCAAAACTGTTTAAATGGGGTAAAGCAAAAATAGATTTTCGAAATTTTTTTGTGAAAGCATCGATTCCATTGCTTGATTTAATCCTTCCAATGTCCCCTACAGACGGCTGAGCAGGTGACAGAGTACTGCCGCATGCCCCTGGAGCAGCGTCGTCTGTCCAGTCTGGCGGGCAGCTCGGCCAGCAGTGGCTCCTTCACCCTCAACCCCAGACAGCTCACGGAAGCGGAGAAGCTCAGGAAGGTCATCATGGAGCTCCTGGAGACGGAGAAGACATACGTCAAGGTATGCACCTCTTTCTTTTCACCTTTCCAATTTCTCATTTCTTTTATCTTTACCACCATTCAGATTGCTTGCTTTAATTTCATAAATGTTATTCAGCACCAATACATTTTTTTTTTCATTGTGAAAAAAACCAAATACTTCGCAAATGTTCTTGGAATCAGATTGAATGCGAGATTATTCAGACACGCCGACGGATCTGAAGTGAAATGATCTTCATTTGTTCCACTGAGTAATAAATTGACAGCCTTATCGGTGGTAAATCTGGAATCAGTAGTAGTTGTTCCATATGCATCCGATGACAACTGCTGGTTAAAATATAATTTTTTTTTTTTATTTTTTTCAAAAAAAAACTGCCTTTTAATTTTGTAAGAAAATACGATTAAATTATGCGAAAGTCTCATCTTGCAGATTTGCCACTGGTCACGAAATGGCAAACTTCATCGAAATGCGAGGTTTATCTGAAACACGTGACGCTCTATATATCAGAATTAAATTGTTCATAATTATCTGTCTCTAGAAGCAAGAAAAATTCGTTCTCTGTTATATATTAACTTGATGCTACGAATGCATCAATCCTCAAAATTGCATGCTAACGAGGATCATTTGGAAATTTTTGAGATACAACTAAGTTTTTAAAGTTATACTTACAAAATTTTTGGAGTGTTCAAAGTAATCTCCTCCAGCATCAATGCACTTTTGTAGACGAATCTTCCACAAATTAAATGCTTCAAGCCATTCATTTCTTGAAATTGATTTAAAAAAAATGCCTTTATAGACAGATCCATCTCTTTTAAATGAAAGCGACATCCACATATAAGTTCTGTTGTAGATTACAAATTAACCAAAAGTCACACATAATTAGATCCGGAGAATAATGTGCATGTTTTATCACTTTAATTTGTTTTTGCTTAAGGAACTTAACGGTTTATATGGCTGTATGAGAAGATGCATTGTCACGGTGAAGCATTAGTCAACTAACATTACCTTCTTGGAGAATTTCTGGAAGACATTTAGTGGTACACCAGTTTTCTGTTACTGTCTTCTGTCCTCTCAACTTAATAGCTTTGACCAATTCCGTACTTCTGAAGAAAACGACATACATTACTTTTTTCATTGTTAGTTGTCTTTTCACCATTGTTAGCATGGGATCATCTTCAAAGACCCATATTTTGCTTTCTTGACGTGTTGGGACGTAAGTTTCATCACCCGTTACAATTTTAGAAATGATGTGGTGGCCATCATCATTTAGCAATTTAAGGTTTTCTTTACTGATTCTCACACGCTCCTCTTTTTGGTGCTCAGTTAGATTATGGAGAACCCAACAACAAACTACTTTTTTCAAATGTAATTCTTGATGAATAATTTTGTGTATGGCTGCGGATCCAATGTTAAGTTCCTTCTGTATCATTAGGTAGGTACAGCGATAATCTATTAACATTTTTCGTATGGCAGACACATTATCCAGGATTGCTGCTGACCGCGGCCTTCCTGTGTGTTCCTCATCCTGAAGAGAATTGCGACCTCTGCAAAATTCTTTATACCATCTGAATACAGTAGCACGACATGGAGATTCATCCCTAAATGCTAATTGTAGCCGTTGAACGCATTTTCGTCTTGATTTAATACCGCTTTAAAATAATAAAAATCAAAGCACGATAATGTTCTCGCCTCAACTCCATTTTCTCTTCTGTTTAAAATTTATTCTACGCTAAACAACTTGAAGTAAGTCAGAAAAAATCATCTGCTGCGTTAAAATACTTTGTATTTTCAAATTAAACCATTAATCTTTTTTTGAATTTTTTATCTGCGAGTATCTCAAAAATTTCAAAGTTACCCTAGTAAAACGAGCTATTCAAAGAAAATTTCTGAATGAAGCTCATAAAATTCAAAGGCTTTGATATGTCTTTGCCTGCTTGCATAATCAATGGAAATTGCTGAAGATAATTTTAATCCAGAATTATAGTGCATAATCTGCTTGTTTCACAAAAGGACAGGAATGTTAAGTTATAATTAAGTCAATGTACTTTTTATTGTTAGCTGCAATGTATCAGATTTGACAAAAAAAACTTTATTTTAAAAAATTATCCTGTAGTGTTTCAGGTAATTTCTGGGTGTATTTTAATTAAAGATGTTAAAATAATTTTTTTATTCTAAGGTTTATTTCAGAGTTACCAATCTAATTTCGTTTTCCTAAATTAGAACATTAGTAATGACAAGAAAAGTGGAAATTTTGATTGTATATTTATTTTGGCTCAAAGCTGGTTTATCATGGTTCTGTTATTAACGGATTTATTAATGTCTTGCGCTGAGATCTTTCAAAGGTTTTAACATCCTGAAATATAATTTTTAATTTAAAATCCTCAAAGTAATCAAATTTATTGATTCATTTATCTTAGAATGTAGAAGATAATTAACTATTAACTAATTATTATATAAGATTTCTCTCGCCAAATCATCTAGTTCATCTCTTTTTTCATTCCTTATTCAATGCAATGAATAACTGTAATAAAATTTCAAATAACTCCATTCAGTGATGCGTATTAAGTGCTTTTACTTGTTATGGCATAATATAGTGGTTTTATCATTTTTTAAATCTATATATTAATCATTTTTATTATTTTCTTTCTTGCTACAAATTATTGTCATAACTGTATCTTAATCATTTCTAACACATTTCTATTTTTTCTTGACGCTCAGAGGTAAATATGAGTTTCATTTCATGCTATAGATTTTAAACTAAACACATTTTTTTTCTCAATTCAAGATTCGGAAATTTTCCTTTTTACTTTTTTCATCTCTTTTTGCTATAAGTTAATTATATTATTTTAAGAAGCTTATGTGTTTGCCTACAAACTGAAGCGTTTTTTAAAGAATGTTAATGGAGAATTTATGAAGATAAAATGCATTATAATGTGAACAAAAACTGTAATGTAATGTAAACTTGTAGGTAAACAAAATAGGAATAATAGCATTTAGAACAGTAACTTTCAAATGTAAATATCAGTTTCTTTTAGAGAATAGAAATAATTTGGAGTTTTTTTGCCAATACACAGTTAAAAAAAACCTATATATATATATTAATGTTTTAGTAAAATGTTTACATATAATCAATGATTCAGATCTTTTAACTAATTATACAAATTCTGTCAATAATGTGTAAATACCTAATTCAAATTTTATTATTTTTCAATTCTTAATTAATAAGGAAATATACTACGCATTGCATTTTTTGTCTTTATTTTTGTTAGGTCTTTGCAACTGAACATTCTTGTTTTTTAAATTTTGTGAAACGCAAGCAAATTTTAAAAGAAAGCATTTTTAGGGAGCTTTAAAAAACGTTTCAGTTTTTCGTGTTGATTGCTTTTAAACGATGCCTCAAGCTTTAAAAAAAAATTTTAAATACTTTTGAGTAATGCATTGAAAGAAAAAGAGAAAAATCTCTTAACTTTTACTAATTCTGTATTACATATTTTAAAAAAATAATAATAACAATAATAGTATTCCGTAATTGCTTTACTTAAACTTTAATTTTAAAAACAAATGTAATCAAATTGATTATTTGTATATTTCTTGGAACATTTCAGAAAATAATGAACATTTGTAATTGAAAAATTCATGATATATTGAAATTTTTAATTTCGTAATAAGTTGTTGATTTGAATTTGAGCATGCATTACTTCATTCATATCTTACAATGTATATCATTTTTAATTAATTAAACTAATTGCTTATAACTTCAAAATTTTCTGAAACTGTATAAGTAAGTGGTTCGTGTCTTTAATGCAAGCAAAAATGATTAAAGTTATAGTTAAGTTTAAGGCATCGTTGCAATGTTTTATTTCGCAATTCATTTTAGTCTTAAGCATATTTCGTCTACATAAGTACTTTTCCTCTTGTAAATAATTTTCTTTTGATTAATGAAATAGGTATTCGCAAAATTTTTTATCTATATAAATATAAATTAAGGATATATTTTAATTCCTTCAACTCTAATTTAAACAAGCACATCTCGTTACTAATATTTTTATAAGTGATTTCCTTAAAATCAAAGTTTTAAGTTGTTTTTTTATTATTGATGGAAAAATTTAATAATTTTATTGAATAAAATAATTAAAGTTCCGTAAGTTATTTTAAAATAAACTTAAATAAATATTCATACTTTTACGTATATTTTTTTAAAAAATAATTTACTAAGGCTAAGTGATAGACGCGAGCGCGCGAAGGACTTTTTCAAAATTCTTTAAAATATAAAACTACTCATAAATTTTTAAGTATTAAAATTAAATATTCCTTAAATTTCCAAAAAAAAAATTATTTAAATAAAAATTGAAACATATGTTTCTGCTTGAAGAATTGAAGTAAGACTACAGTGAATTGCTCTATCATGTAACTAGGTATACGAGTTTTTTGACAGAAAAGTAAATGACATTTCACAAAATTGTCTTAGTCTTTTTTTTTTCATAGAAAAATTGTCATTGTTGAAAAGAGAAGTAGTATTAATACATTGTATTGTGATATTTATATTATTTATAAGCCAACACATCATTAATGATAGAATTGCTTAGAGATGTTTCAAAATCTTAAGGGGACTTAAAAATACTTCTTTAATTTTTTACCTAAAATTTATAGTATGAGGGTGAGTCGGAAAGTAAGTTTCCCCTGTCGACTGTGGTCAGAGTTGTGTAGGAAAGTCAAAACATAGAATGAGACATTAAAGATAAGTCATAACTCTCTTTATTTTTCCACATAAGTACGAAGTACATTGAGACATTTGTCATACCATTTTATAAGCTTCAAAAAGCCCTCCAAGAAAACTCAGAGCATTGCAAACGGAAGAAGCGTTTACTTTTGAGTGGACTTTTAGGAGGTTGGAACCAGGGTGTCACGGTGCCTACACGGTATTGTGCCACCCTGTTCGAAATTGAAAGAGGTGATTCGGAAAAGGTGGCCCGGGTTTCTCAGATCTGGCCTTCTGATGTTGGATGACAGTGTGAGACCACTCTGCGACGGCAATTCAAAACCATATTGCAACTCTTGGTTGAGAGTGTCTACACCATCCGTCAGTCCTAATCTCGCCCCAAGTGACTCATCTGATTCTGGATTTGAAGAAGAATCCTGCCTGAAGGCACTTTGAAAGCAATGCTGAAGTCAAACAAACCGTTAACCCTTTATCTACCGCATCATGATTTACTGCAGTTTTTTCATGCAATATTTTTTTTTTGAATCACTACATTGAAAATTAAGGGATATACATGAAAAAAAATACTCAGCTTTGGGAAATTTAATCCGTTAGAGCTTATTAATTAACTAAAAATATTCGACTGTAAGAATAATTATACTCACTATTCACTTAAAATAAATAGTTGAATCGTTTTCTAAGGTCTACATTAACATACAAAAAATAAGTCACTTGCCTTTTAACATTAACTACTTTTTCGGAACAAAAATGATGATCTTCGCAATCCGCTGAAAACGCAATTTCTGCTATAAAACTATTCGCCTTCCCCGCTAAAATACTCATTGTAGAACTCGTGCTGCCATATATCTTGGAAGAATGGATTCAAAAGAATATTCCTGCTAAGTATCATTAGAATATTCGTAAAAATGGTTATTCTATGTAATTTTAAAGTGAGTGATACTTATAAGTGCCGTCGGTAGATAAAGGGTTAAACGCTTCTTCTGTATGCAAAGCCCTGAATTTTTCCTGGAGGAGTTTTTGAAGCTTATCAAGCAGTAAGGCAAATGTCACAATGTATTTGGTTCTTATGCGGAAAAATAAAGTAATGTTTTATCTTTAATGTCTCATTCTATGTTTTGACTTTCACACACAACCCTGGCCACAATCGAAAGGGGAAACTTACTTTCCGACTCACCCTCGTATAACATATGTTATAACTTGTTCTTTAGCAAATCATGTTTTGTCTTTATACTTTTTAGTTAAAAAAACTATTTAATATAAAGTTATAACGTAGCCTCTTTAAGGCCAAAAAGGCTTAGGCGTGCTGGTTTTGTAAACTCTATACCTAGTTGCAAATTTGCTTTCTTATAATTTATGTGTAAAAGCTTCTTTTTTGGGAGATCATTTTTGGTGTTTTCAGATCCCATTCTGCTTGCTCTGTTTGTATAAATTAACACCCTGTCCTTTACTAATGAACCTTTTAATTTGTTCTAAATTCTTATCTCAATTAAAAATCACTTTGTTTATGCCATGCTTTTGTATATATTGCACTTTAAATAAGAACTGGTCTTTGCAACAGCAAGTCAGCGCAATATAGCTCTAGAAAACGTCTCTAGCTCGCCGCTGTTTGTTCCAAGCAAATTGGCATCTGAAACAGCAAAAATGTCCCACTTCAGCGGTTTGCTGTGATTCTGTTTGTGTAATATGCGTGTTTTTTACACCTGGTTCCTTGTCCCATTTTTAATGCAGCACATGAGCGAGGTGGTAGAGTGGTATGAGGATGCTATGCAAAAGGTAAACCCAGCAAGATACTACACTATGGATCGTAGCACTTTAAAATCTATATTTTATGTATATCTGTATATTATAAGTGTAGTCTCTCTCTTCACGTTATCCTTTGTTTGTGCATTATTATTATTTATTTTTTTTTACTTTTTCCCGTTTCTATTTGTGGAAAGTGTCTTGTCTGCCTTACTTTCCCGCCAACTCTACTATTTCTGTATATTCTTTTTTTAAAGTGGATGTGTAGTAGAAATTCGTGATTGGTGTAGAAACCGCTTTTATGTAGTTATTTTGTCAGTGCAAATGAAAATAATAGCTTTTCTAAGCTCGTGCTGAAAAGTGTGCATCAGTTCTAAATCAAAATTTTAAGAGTTGTGTTTAATATAAATTTTTTTTAAAAAAAAATGGCAATCCTTAATTTTAATGAAAATAAGAGGGAGAAATAAATTACTTGTCAGTTTCTACATCAAGATACCTGCAGACAAATTTTGAGACTAAATTATACGAAAACTCATTTTTCTCACTCAGGGAAAAGGTCAGGAATGCATATTTATGTTATTATTTCTTATAATTTTAATTTACAGTTTAATTTTGCACATAGGTGCTACTTACTTTAGAAAAATAAACAAGTTCGTTTGAAAAATTAAAAAACAATATCGGTAATAATTCTATCGTAAAATTATTAAAAAAAAAATCTTATAATTGTTTGAAAGATCGCAAAAGCAATCAACCAAAATACAGCGCGTGTAAATAGATTATCATCATGCTAGATGCAATTTTAAAAACTATAATTTTCTTTGTTACATTTCCATATATTCCAAAAAATATATAACAGCCAGAATGGCGTTAACTATTTAACAATGAATTTAAATTTCTGTTGACTTATTGAAATTTTATAAATTCTCTCAAGAAATTGCGATTCAAAATCAATTGCACCTTAAAAGCTTGAGATATAAAAGTAATGTCTTTTTGTAATAAAGTGGCAATTTATTATCAGAAAAAGAGAAGGATTTAATTGGAAAAATAAATCTAGACAAAGAGAGGGAATTAATCTAAAATTCTCTCCTATGAAATGCAAATTTGTAATCCTCAAAAATCAATGAACGTATACAAATTGTTATGGACACAGTATTAATTGATTTAAGAAGGCTTGTGTGTGACTTAGGATTCACAGACACCATTAGATTTACAGAAGAGTCAGACATGATGATAAGTTTTCATATCCATTTTATTCTTAATCAAAATATCAAAAGTATTTTACACGTGAGGCGACTTACCTTTCCGAACACGAATGAAATATAAATATTTCTGATCTTTAAATAAAGCCTTCCTTCAACTAAGCTTTAAAGATGCACGGTTAAGTCTACCCAGAATCCTCATCTAAGTCAATCTGGCTGCGAGACTGTTAAAAATTTCAAAATCTTCACACAATTCGCTTTATTAACCCTAACAAAACTGTAATCAGAGTTACTCTGTAATGAATCATTCCACTTACGGACTTCGTATTAAAAAAGTGTATTTTTATATTGCCTTTACTTATTTTAAACAAATGTATATCTTAAGAAAAGAATTATATTTCAATTACAAAAAACGGAAATAAGCGTTTGCACTCTTGGCAGATGTTAAATGTGTGCTTTCTACAAATGGCCTTGTTTAGTAACTGCATACATACTTTGTCATTCTGCATTTCTTAGATGGGAGTACAAATTCTGCTTCTGCAGGGTTGGGAAGTCTATTAGACAAATATTTAGAGTTATCATGCACTAGCACTTCATGGTACTCTCAAGTAAAATTCTGCGTATCCATTCTTCTTGTGGAGTACTTCCTATGTTAGTAAACATAACTTTCCAGTTTTAGATTTCTTTGTTTAAATGTTATTTCGTTATGGATAAAATTATAACCTATTTACGTCACACAAAAGTAGACAGTTTTCTTTCAAAATTTTTCTTTATTGGGTTCTAAAAAGAATTTTTTTTTTCAAATTTCAAATTAACTGTTCATGGTTTAAGCCGGTAATATATCTTGAATATTTATGAAACATTGTGGTTTTTGTCTAGTTTTGTAAAAAAAAAAACGTTTTTTATATCCCCAATTTATGAAATAAGCTTAGAAGCATATTAATAATTGAAAATAAGTTTTCAAATTTCCAGAAACATGATTACATTAAAATAATATACATTTTCTTTATATATTATAGCCAAATGTTCCATAAAAAGCACTGAATAGTTCGAAATAGCATTTATTGAAAGTTATCAACAATAACAGAAGACCAACTGCCATTAATCTTGTTTCAACTCTATGCTCAACTTTCATCTAATAGCTTAAATATCTATATTAAATCAAATACTTATAATATATAGTTTTGCATTACAGATTTTTAACCGCATTCTTAATAAATTATAAATCATTTTTTCACCAAAATTGCATTCCTGACCAATTTAATTTCTTTTGCAGCAAAATAAATTTTCTTTAAAAAAATTTTATAATGAAAAAAAAATTGAAAAAGAGGGAATGTGTGATGAAAATGTTAAGTATTTTATAATTTTAAACAATTTAATGCCCAGGATACGCACATTCAAAGGAACTGTTTGTATGCTTATTTTTTGTGTCTCCATCTGTGAACCGAATTTTTGTCGCCTGTGTTTTTTGTGAAACATTTTTTTTTTTTTGTTGTAGCCTGATTGGTTCTCTTTTTTGAGCGAATTTTTGTGCATGTTTTGTGAAGTGGCATGTCTTTTTCTTCTCTATAGTTCGTGAAAAGTTGTTCTTGATGTGGAAAATGCATGAAATCTGTTTCTCTCTTTTTTAATGAACAATTTGGGGGCCACAAGTTCATTTTCATCATTTTACTGTTTTCAGAATTTGTGCTTTCTATGCGACGGACGCGTCCACCACGGCGAGGTTAGTAAAAAAACTATGAATAAGCACGAACCATTTCTCATTCTCAATTCAGTTTCTTTGTGCACTGCATATTGCCAGTAAAAAAACTCTCTTTTATGTTTCAGTTTACATGCGCATTTTTGTTTTGGTTTCTTTACTTTTTTTCCTTCTCTTACATTCTCAGTTTTTTTTGTTTGTTTGTTTGTTTTTTCTCTTAATTAAGTCGTCCTCCACATACTACTCACATCTGTAAAATTTTATGCTTGAATGATTTTTAAGAAAACACAGATTTATCTAAATTTTTCAGCTCTGTATAAATCGCACTTGTTTTTATCCACAAATTACTTTCCTTACAGACACTATTTTACCATTAAAAATTATTCATATATGTTATATTTTAAATATTTATAATAAAGTACTGTTGATTTGACTAAGTATTTTCTACAGTATCTGCTATTTTTATTTATTTAAGTTATTCTCTCTTATTAATAACTTAATCTGAATGAATTTTGAAAATAAAATCTTTTTAACTTTCAGTGGCATCTGAGGAATTAAATATTAGAATTTAAAAATTGATACGGAAGACATACACTAATAACACTTTTAGAAATTAGTGTGCTGCCAATAACAAAGTTACAAAATATAAGTTAGTCTCAATTTCTAATGTCACAATAATATGCTCGAATTAATATTTTGTTCCATTTACGGTGTGTTCTCATAATTCATATTCGCTTTAAAACAGTATCCAAACTAGCACTATTCTACAGGTGCTGTATACCACACAAAACTCAGTTTAAAATTGGACTTCTTTTAAAATGATGCTTAAATGGGTACTATGTTCTACTCATAGTGTGTGCTCCTCAAAATTCAGTTAAAAACCACATTCTTTTTATAATGATAGCTAAATTACTGTTCTACATTTACTACTTACTACACAAAATTCAATTTCAAACTTGACTCTTCTTAGAATAAAGGTTAAACTGACACTGTGTTCTATGCTTATTCTGCTATTTGAAATGTAGTTTCAAATATTATTTATAAAATGCCTGGTCATTGACCATCAGGTCATTAGGCAAGGAGCTCTTCACAATACAGTCCAGACTCTTAAGTGAACAGCACACGCCTAGATGAGAAGCGTCCATGACTTGTCCAGAAGCACACAAAACAGAAAAAGGGGAGTCAGTCAGATTAAAACGGTACAAATGAGCACAAAGGCAGTCAATCATCTAAACTCAGCCACAGCACGAGGAGAGTCCGAGACACAGTTAGGTTTTATGATTTATTTTTGGTAGCACTGGCAGCAGCATCTCGATTTATAAATCCTATTAAGGTATCCGACTACTTGATACAAATTTTTTTTGAAAAAATGAAGATAGGGGATAATTTGTTTTTTTTTGTTTTTTTTTTTTTGTGATTTTTAGATTTATTTATATAGCATATTTTGAGGAAAAAATCGTAAAATTGAAAACAGAAAAAAAAATTATTATTATTAAAAGGTGAAAAAACTACTGAAAATGTACAAAAAAAAAACGTAAACAGGGCCCGCTCTGTGCAAAAAGTTTTTGAACAAATTCTCAATTTTTCAATTTTAATGTGTTACTTTGTTATTCATATTTGAAATGACCTCCAGGATAATCGGTATTTTAATTTTTACAAAAACTAGAGCACTCTATCTTAGTGACTATATGAAATGGCTTAAGAAAACAGCAATTATATTCACATAAAGGACTGTAAATATTGAAATAAAACAATGATTGATAAATCTGAAGGTCAAAACACTTCTACTGTTGTTCAAAACGTTCCCAAAAAAATTTCAGCAAATTGTTTTCTAAACTTTTTGAGCAATCACTGTCCCCGTTTGAGTTTTTCGAAAAAAAAACACATTTCGAGTCAAACGCATTTTAAAGTTTGACATCTTGTGTAAAGTTAGGGCATCTTGTTTTATTAAAACACTTGTAGTTTTTGTTCTAGTGAATGGAAAATAAAAAGCTTGGTATTTTTATGAAGCTAATAAGATGGTCTATAAAATAAAATCATAAAAATATTTTGTCAATTTTTGAAAAAAATCACATAATTTTAGGGTAGTCGGATACCTTAACAAGTTTTGCTGAGTGAAGAGGCAGGTTTCTAACAGATCTCTGGAGAATATCCATGCCTCTATTTGCTAAAATGTCCGCCGTTTCATTTCCGCTATGGGAAGACAACCTTCGTTAATAGAATTATTGTGGAGAGCAGCAGTCTCTACAGCAGATTTAGCGTTACCCAGGGTCCACAACGAGGAGGCCTGCTACGTTACACCCCTTAATTTCAAATATAAGACTCCTCTTAAAATGATATCCAAACAGACATTATTCTACATGTATTATGTGCCATTCAAAATTCTGTTTAAAATTAAACTCTTCTTAGAATATTAAAATTTATAATCCTCTATATACAAAATATCCCACTCGAAATCGTGTCAGAAATTAAACAAACACTTGTCAGAATGATGTCCATATTAACTTTATTTTCCATTTGCACAGTGTGGACCCCACAAAATTCTTCAAAACTATAAATTCTGTAAAAGAACCAAAAAGCAAAACAAAATTCATTGTAATAGTTATTTTATACATGTTTTTTTTTTTTTTTTTATTTTATGAGTTTAGTTGTATGGGTGAGGTAATTTTTTTCTTTTATTTTAGTACACTAAAACTGGCATAACAAAATCTTTTTCTAAAATTTCTATAACAAAAATTTTAATCAATGTAGGATTTATTTCCTTTGTTGCAAATTATTTGCATGAATTGTTATGGATTGCATATTGACTGTGAATGAAACCCGTCACAAATAATGCGATATATTGTTTGTTTCCAAATTCAAACGTAATAAATAGTGAAAAAATGTTATGTAGATTTTTCAAAAGTAACAGTCAATTAAATTTTTTGAATGAAAAATACTATTTTGTGTCGATCAAGAAATCTTTTTACATACAATCTAATTAAAAATGATTAAGTTCCAAAAATAGCTGTCACATTAACTTAAGTTAACATTAGTACTAATACATATCACATTCTTTTTGATTTTCATATATTCCTTTTGGAAAAGTTACAGTTAACCCTTTATCTACCGACGATACTTATAAGTACCACTCACTTTAAAATTACGTAGATTAACCATTTTTTCGAATATTTTGACGACACTTAGCAGGAATATTCTTTGAAATCCATTCTTCCTAGGTATATATATGGCAGCGCAGGTTCTCTGATGAGTATTTTAGCGGGGAAGGCGAATAGTTTTGTAGCAAAAGTTGCGTTTTCAGTGGATTGCGAAGATTATCATTTTTATCCTGAAAAAAATAGTTAATGTCAAAATTTAAGTGTCTTTTTTTTTGTATGTTAATGAAGACCTTAGAAAACGATTTGACTATTTATTTTAAGTGAACAGTGTACATAACTAATTTTACAGTTGAATATCTTTAATCAACTAATTAGCTCTAATGGATTAAATTTCCCAAGTTGAGTATTTTTTGTTTATGTATATCCCTTAATTTTCAATGTAGTGATTCGAAAATAAATATTCCATGGAAAAAACTGCAATAAATCATAAAGCGGTAGATAAAGGGTTAAATAATGATCAGTTCGATGAAAGAAGAAACTACACACGAGAGACACGTCTTTCAATTTTTCTTTTAAGGGGATGCGTTGTCAGACAGCAAAACAAATCTTTTAAATTTCTAGTGTTCTGCATCATTCCTTAGGTTTTCTTCTCAGACATTTAAAAATTTGTAAGACGCAAGAAAATGTAAAGGAAAAATAATAACAATTAATTATTTTTAAACGTAGCATATTTACAATAAGTTATAAAAGAGAAAAGGTTAGACAGAAACAAAATATAGAAAACAAATTAGATGTTACCCGTCTGTGGCCAGGAAGGCACAGACCATTTTCGGCATCTTCTTTCTATCGAGTCCAACATTAGACTGATTGGTTTTTAGCAGTATGTAGAGTTAATATTCGTAAGATGGCAACGCCATCTATTGGTACAGTTAATTGATTGAAAAAACGATCCGTTACAAATTTGTATTTCATAATACAAGGTATAATTCCAAAGTTCCTGGACTGAACCTATAACGGGAAAACGTTTTGCAGTAGAGCGACTGCGATAACGTTACTACGCTCTGTCCCTTTTCTGAAAGTGATTTGTCCTAAATCAAAAGATTGGTGTATCGGCACGGCGGCGTTGTATTTTGTAAGCGGATGCATTTAGTAACCGGCGATTGAAGGAAAAGACGTTAGAAGAGCAGAGAATGGATATTAAATTTTATAGAGTGATACGGTTACTTACGAAATGTTGAAGCATATGTAAAACAGTGATACATAATCGCAAACGCAAGCTTTTGAGTGGCATAGACGTTTCAGGGAAGGCAGGGAAAGTGTCTAAGACGACGAATGCTCTAAACATCCGCAGACTTCAAGCAGCGTTGAAAACATTGAAAGGACTTCTGCGGCGGTACGTAAGAACAGACTTCAAATAATGACGGGAAGGAAACGAAAACAACTGTTTAACCACATCCTCCTTACTTCCCTGATCTAGCCTCCTGCGAGTTCAGAATATTTCCTGAACTGGTATTTAGCTTGCAGGGTCGGCGATTTCAATCAACAGATGAATCTAAAAGTGCATCACAAGCTGAATTAAAGGAAATGACTAAAAATGGGTTCCAGAAATGTTTCCATGATCTTTACAAGCGATGGCAAAAGTGTGTTGTTGATCAAGGGTTTTATTTTAATAGAGGATGTATTTTCAGCAATTTAATGGGTAATATTTTTTTTTTAAGTTATAGACTCAGTCCGAGAACTTTCGAATCCTACCTTGTATATCCCAGATCATCTTAAGTGTTATTTAAAGCTTAGAGATACGCATATTCTATACATACGATGTATGCAATACATACGATGCATGCAATGCGTACGATACAGGCAATACATGCGATATTTTAAGAAGTTCCAAAGAATGAAACCTTTTCCCACCATAACAAAATGCAATATTTTCGGAAAAAGTCCTTTCCTTCTAGAGACTTAAGATGCAATCAGTGCTAAGAAACAGAATAAAGAAACATGCGCCAGAGCTGCTAAAAAAATTTAGATTTTTAGCACTATTAAAAAAAAGAGATAACAAATACAATAACAAAACGTGTGCAATATTTTCTTTCTTCTCTAATCTGTATGTGTTTGGTTGGTGCAGCACCTGAACAGTCTTCTGGAGCACTACTTGGAGCCCATGAAGAAGGAGACCTTCCTGTCCAATTCGGAGGTGAACGCCCTCTTCGGCAACATCCAGGAGATCGTCCAGTTCCAGAGGGTCTTCCTGCAGAGTCTGGAGGAGGCCATCGCCTCCGAACCCGACTTTCACAGGTTCGACCACCCCGCACAGTTCAAGGTCAGTGCGATTATCCATTTCTTCAAAAAAAAAGATCTAAAAAAACGTTTATAAAAAAAAAAAAAATACCCATTCAGACGAATTTAATATTAACATCGCAATGAGAGAGATTTTTTGTGTCATTGAAAATTTATATTTACTTTACAAGTGTTACTGACGCGCAGTGGTCGAGTGGTAGTGTATCGCGCTTCCATGCCACAGGTCCGGGGCTCAAATCCCGGGACAGGCAAGGTCGATTTTGCCCCTCTCATCCCTTCACTGGGTCGTTAAAATGAGTTCCAAACTTTCTTGGGAAGAACTAAACATAGAGGGTTTCGCGTCACTTGATCGGAACATCTGTTCCTGCACCTCAGCACCCAAAGCCCTGAAAACTGAGTTGGGTGCAGTAGACCTTAATCCTTATGGGCTGTCGCACCACTGAGTTTAGTTTATAAATGTTACTAAGTAAACTATATTGCTAAAGAAGACCACCAAATGCAGCATGTATCCGTTGAACCAATTTTGAAAAGTAGAGTTCGAAAGGTTCTGCACAGGTAGCATATTTATGGGAGACTTATTAATCTCTGAATATAAAATGGAGTTTATGTCATGATCCTAAAGCATGGGTTAATGAGTTCTGAAAACAAGTATTCGTTTCAGATGAGCCCACATTTAAACAATTCTGTACCTTAGAATGAGTTATTGAGTTTAAGAAAGGCATACCTGGTGAGATTTATGACTCAAACTATCCTTTTCTTAATATATCCTACTACGTTCGGAACCGTGATTATTTAAAAAAAAAAGTGTATAAATGGATAATTTTCATATTTAGTGTCATTTGGATTAGAATGCATGTATAAAATTATCTTAAGAATATTATTACAATAAAAAATTATTTAAATGCAATATTTTGGCAAAAAATGAACTTTGTGAATTATCTACTTTCGAAAACATTCTCCTTTTATGGGAAATGGTTCTATAATAATAATATTTTGCCTATATAAAGTTCAGATCTCTGTACAGAGCCCGAACTAGGATTTTTGAATTACAGTTGAACCTCCCTATTACGAACCTCTATATTGCGAATTTTTCTATATAGTGAACTTTTTCCTGGAACCCAGAACGTTTCACGATTTTCTTCGTATAAAAACCTCCCAATAGCGA
>BMAV01004489.1:143313-161288 GCA_019973955.1 Trichonephila inaurata madagascariensis | reverse complement strand
TTTACTACATTCTATTTAAAGAAATAAAAGGTTTTCCTTTCAAAAATAAATATCCTAAAACAAATTTACCACATTGAGTCATAAAAAATTTCTTTATTTGTTTTTCATTTTATTTAAATAATTATTTAATAATGAATGCTTGCAGCTTTCTGTTATTTTAGATCTATAGTATAAATTTTACTAAATTATATAAACTAAGTGTACAATTTTTTCGACTTTTCCCTTCTAAATGTTTCCGATGATAACTGTAAGGTGAAGCTGTCACAAATTTATTTTATTTAGCTCTAATTACAAATTTATTTTTTGTGATGCAACTTTTGTTACCAGTAGAGTTAACCGACTTCATTTCTCTTTGAGAATTTAAGACTATGAAAAATGCTTCGAAATTTAAACTCGTGCAAGCAGACCCTATTACTGCATGTTTTCAAATAAATTCAGTATAAAAGTTGAGAGAGAAAACATTAATGTTCTATTTTAGTACCATATTATATGCCACTCTTTCCTTTATACCCTCTTAAACCAAAAGCGAATTTAATTTTAGATAACTGTTCGTCTCTTTACGGCTTTAACATTAGCAGATTTCGAAGATATTTTGTAATATACTATGATGTCACTCTTTTTTAAAATAATTGGAATTAAAACAGACGTCATTGTGACGATAATAAAACGACAAAAAAAAATAAAGCTACAAGAAAGCGAAACTTCAGCTTAATGTTGCAGCTGTGATTGAGACAAAAAAAAAATTATGCTTTAGAATTACTCAACTTAATGTGTTCTGGATCGTCTGCGGATATTACGCGACTGCAATGAAAGTTGAACGAAATTGTGAAAATAATGTTTCCTGTTTCTTCTTTTTGTTTCTTTTCGTTCACAGATGCAAATGATGCTAAATTATGAAATCCTGCAAATTTTTTAAATTAGTAACATTATTGTTTGTTTTTTCTTGATTATTTTGATTCTTTTTCGTTCAGCTTCTACATTAAAGTCACGTGATATTTTCATTCCAATCAGAATGCTCAAATATTAATGTGTTAGGTGAATCAGTTTCCTAATTTTTTAAACTTCTTTCTGAGAGACAGGGAATTCCAAAACATTTTGTTTCATTTGACTAAAGAATGGCGATAAAACATGGAATTTTTTAAAAAAACATCAAATAATATCCATAATTATTTATAATTTTAGTAGAATAAAATATTTTAATTAAACTTACCCTCTTTGGATTATTTTGCAAAGTAGATCTAAATGTTTTTTAGTTCATGTTAAAGGATGTAAAACTTTTTTTTATCACTCTGGTATTCCAGTAGTATCAAATTTATACAAGTCAAAAGTTATTTATGATATACTATAAATTTGAAGCGGAAAAACGAAAAAAGTTGAGTTGTGTGAGATAACAGCGAACATTCTCTCTTTGTTTTCAAACTAATTTTTTTTAATTTACTTGTACAAGAATATTCAAGTTACTGATTAAATATGTATTTAACAGTATTTTACAAAACATTTGTTTCGTGGCAGATAAATCTCAAATTTACGAGGCTTAACATAGTAAATAATTTTTAAAAGGTATATAAATAAAGTTTTAGCAACTTACTGCTTTATAAAACTAGTCAAAATATGTATGTAAAGCAGAATACAAGCCCACTCAAGTGATTAAGAGCTATGTACTATGCATAGAAGATTTAAATATTAGTTTTTCTTTTTAAATTAAAAAATATAGAATCTCATTCAATTAATTACGTTTTTCAGATTCTCAATAAGAATTTCATTGAATTGTTCTACATTATTACTCTTAAATGATCTTCTATCGGTGTCCTATATTATGTTCAAGATTTAGCTTTTGGATGCAATATATTAATATCTTTTACTTTACAGAATATCGTGTTAATTATTTCAACTTAAAAGTGTTAATGCTCATTCACACCAAGGCGTACAAAGGTAAAGTGTTAAGCGTCTAGCCAATCAGAGACTTCTTCTCGGGCGAGAGGAAGACTGATTGGCTAGACGCTTAACACTCGATGTTTGTACGCCTTGGTGTGAATGAGCCTTTATACTATTTTGATTAAATAAATTTTAAATAGAGATAACATACAAAAATATATAAATAAAAGTATTATAAATAACTTCAAGCAATAAATAAACATACTTTAAAATTTTTAATGCTTTGGGTTACTTTGATTATTTAAAGATTAAAAAGTACGCATTGCAGTTTAAAAAAACCGTGAAACATTGAAGACTCGTCATTAAAGTAACTATATTTTTTATTTCTAGCACGCAGCGCATTTCACAGGGTGCAATAATCATTTAATTCAGCTTTGAACTTTTTTTATAACCAGTGACTGACCATTACAAAATGAATCTACTGATATTTCTTTTTCAGAATTATTACAAAAAGAAGCCTTTAAAAAATGTTTTTTACAGGTTTAATAAAAAAATACTAATTAATTGTAAACTAATTTTATTCCATTATTTAGTAATGTTGTTTTAAGTAAAACAGTTTCGAAGCAGAAAATACTGGTTTATCCTTACATTTCTTCCTCGAATTTTTAGTCTGATTATTTATTTATCAGTTAAAATCAATAATAAAAGAAAATATATATTACCAATAACGATTAAGATATTTATAGGTGAATAATTTGTGACAGTAAATATAAATTCAGGATTCTTAACATTTCATGAAAGTTGTAGTTGACTACGTAGAAAAATTAGTAATGCATATATTGAACACAGTTCAACCAATTAAAATTTATTAAAAAGTAAAAAATGTAGATATTGTTAATGTGAAAAAAAATCGTCCAGTGTTTGAAAAACGCTCAAATTTATAACAGATTGAATGAAATTAATATAAACACAAAAGATGTTCAAAGCTCAAGATTTTTTATGAAATCCATATTTACATATTAAAGGCAATTGCATCAAATAAATTTTTCGAACAAACAAATTTTGCCCTTATTTCTCTTCACTTTCATTTCTACTTCGTTCTTTTTTAAATAACTCTTCAGAGGGTCTGATGGCAAGTGTGATTTAATATTCCTCAAAATGGCGCCAATACCAGCCACAGCCCCTTTCTCCTCAAAATAGTTGCAGAAGTGGTAAAGATGGAATTAATTTGGGAGGCACATTTGATAGAAAACTGTCGTACTTCAACGAAAATTTGACAGAAAGAACAACCTATTAATTACAAAAGTCTGGTTTGCTGTTCTTACCCTACAGTCGCTTCTACTGTTCTCTTACCGGAAGTAAACAATTTACAAATTATTATTCTTTTTGGTGTGACAGCAAAATCTTTTTCAAATAACTGATGCTAAAAAGATTCTTTTAAAACAATAATTGCTTGAAAATTGATTTTTTACTGAGAAACTATCATATTTCAATCTTATTTAGTTAAATTTAGAAATAATTAAACATGTTTCTTTTCATTTTTATAGCAGTTTTTCAATTCTAAATCATAAAATAATTGTTGAATAATACCATTCTTAGAATTTAAAATTCACGAATGCAAATTCGAATTTCTTTATCGATAAAATGTTTTTTTAATATTTCACAGCAAGTGAAATACTGGTAAGCGAGTGAAAGTTTATGACCTAGGCAAAGAACAGTAAACCAGGTTGTAGAGCTTAACTAAGTGCTCGGATAAGCAAATCAAGTTGTGCAAATAACAATACAAAAACACATCATAAATGTGCACATTCCTAGGATCTACAAAAATAAAAATTTGAAGAAAAAGAAGTTTTTTTTAATGCTCTATCACTGTATTTATAATGTTATCTGTTTAGTATAACCTTAGTTTACTTCATTCCATACATACTTGTCATTTCTTAATTTTCGCAGCTAAATAGAAAATTAAGCTCTTAATCACTCTTATAGAATAGAAAAAAAAAACAGGTTTTCTTCGGATATTTTACTATAAAAAGTGATATTATTTTCAATTTACAGTAGAATTAATGATGGTTTTCGAGCATAATATAATAATGCTTTGAAGCCTATGGGGGCGGAAACGGCAAAAACATCCTAACTGGAGTACGTTAGCCAATTTAAAAAAAAGAGAATATGAACTTGTATAAAGTCCTAATTGATAAATTTAGATATTTACAAAGTTTTCGAAAAACAGAGTATTGTTGTGATTGAAGAACATATTTATTGCTCAAAATATTCGTAATATGTTTGTATAGTAAGATTTTTCTTTAAAATAGAAATATATGGAGAAAAAAAAAGATATTTGTAATTGTTTGTTGGTGTATATTGTTGAATAGTGCTATGTAAAAAAAAGTTTTCAAAATGCTGTAGTGTTACTCTATTTTCCCAAAGTACTATAACAAATTTCTTTTTAAGACCTAGATTTGTGAGTTTGCAAAATTCTTGGCAGTAAATTGAATCTAAAAAAGAATTCTAATTTAAGCGTAAGCATCGATAAATGTGGTGATGCATTTTAAACATAACCTTCTAATTAAATCCTTTGATTTAATAGTAGATTTACTGCACATAACTCGCTTAACAAGCATTCAGTTCCCAGAAGAATTGTTCCATTTTTAAACTGTAGAAAAGTCGTACAGGTTTTTTAAATCTTAAAAGGCAGCTATACCAGTTAAACGATAGGAAAAAAAGAACTATTCTCTACCTCACCACGGGCAATTAATGGTTAACTGTGGTGATCAGAACCTGCCATTTAAAAAAAACAGAAAGAGAAAAAAAAAAACCGAATTCCTCAAAACTCTGTTACTGGGAATTCGAAATAGAACACCTTTCATCCGATAAAATTAAATCAATTCATCGTAGCTGTTACACAAATCGTTTTTTGAATACTAAATAATTCAAACCCGAATACTCTTTGACTATAGGAAAAGTTTAACGGTGTAGTTAATGATGGCATTTAAAATCGTTTTCCGAGGTTTATCGTTCGCAGAGTGGAGTTACAATTCAAACTGATCCTGTCAACTGCCATAATGTCTTTCAAGTACACACACGAATACAGTGTCTTAGAGAGTTTACCTGGGGAAATAAAGATATTTTTTTCCTCGGCCGACAAATTCTACAGTTGAATATAACAAGAATATCTTACTATACTTTTTTCTCCCTCTCAATAAATACCCTGTTTTAAGTTACGGTCCTGCTACTTCAGCTATTTTTCATCGTTCCATAACATTTCTTTTATTGTTATTTTCTAGTCAAAGAATATATATATATATAATTCCAAAATTTACTAAATCTGAAAAGGCGTTTCTATATCTTTGACAAAAATTCGAAAAGAAAAAAAAAAAAGAACGAAAACTGCATGTTTGAATGCAATGAAATTGGAAAATCCATTGTTTATTATTATAGTTTGAAAGGTGTAATATATTTTATGGTAATGTTATAGTGAATAGCCCTTTCTCTGGATCACCTGCAGTGTTTAATTTGGGAAGGAGGATACTTAAAAGAGCCCAGTGGAAATTCATTGGAGTTCTAATACAAACGTGCAGGTCGAAGAAATAAAACTATTACTTTTTAAATATAGGTGCTTTAGATAATATTGTTAATTATCAGCCTATTGAGTGTATAGTGTATAAAAGAAAGAATGAGATGTACATTTCTTGTTTTAAACATATTAAAAAGAAAAATACAAATACCTTTAATCTTTGTCTGACTCATTTATTCTTCAAATAAAAATGAAACTGCCGTTCACGCACAGCTTTTGTCTCGTCCGAACAAAATTCGTCTAATCTCCATGCACAGCGCATAAGTACCAAAAAATTACTAAATCTCTAAAAGGCCTTAAGGTATCCGACTACGTTCGGAAACGTGATTTTGCAAAAGCCTACAAACGAGTATTTATTCAGTGTCATTTATATTAGAATAATCGTATAAAATTGTTTTAAGAATATTATTACAATAAAAAATTATTTAAATGCGATATTTTGGAAGAAAATAAACATAGAATTATTTATTTTCAAAATATTCTCCTTTTATAAAAAATGCTTCTATAATAATAATTTGCCTTTTGACAGCTAAGACTTCTCCAGAGAGCCTGAACAACAATTATTGAAAAATCCCCATTATTTTCAGAGTTATTACCAATTGAAATAATAATCGGCGTTTTTTTTTTTTTTTTTTTTCTTAAAATTTTTCCCTTCTGTTGTAGTAAAACATGGATAAACCCACTTCTAACAAGGAGAGGGCACGACTAAGGAAATTCATTTCGGGTCGAGACTTAGTGTAATAGTAGTACTCCTTTAGGGTGTTCAACCCTTAATGTAATTCCGTCGAATGGCCAATAAATTCGGAGAAAACAGCGTTCGAAATTCATGCTTAGCTGTTATACAATTAAATTTCAATTTTTTTCACCGGCCCAGTGGCTCGGTTGATTAATCGTCTGCTTTGAATACGGGTGAAACCGAGTTCGAATCACGCGGAATACTTTTTTCTTTCAATTCCTTTAATTATTTTTTAAAATTAAATAAATTATTTATGAAAGGTTTATTAAATATTAAATGACATTTATGTAATGATTTTGTATTTTATAAAGTAAAAAATAAATAAATTTATTATTTAAAATTAATTATTAATTAAAATTATAATGAATTAAAATTATTTAAAATTAATTATTCATTAAAATTATTCAAAAGTACTATTAATCAAAATTATTTAAAATATTTGTAATTAAAATTAATTATTCATTAAAATTATTTAAAATTAATATTAACTAAAAATAATTAATTAATATTAATTTTAAATATTTAATTAATATTAATTAAAAAAGATTAATTCTTATTAATTAAAAGTATTAAAATTATTTAAATACATTTGTTAAAATTATTTAAATACATTTATTAAAATTATTTAAATATTTTTTTAAAATTAAATAAATTTATTTAAAAAGGACTTATTAAATATTTCATATAATTATAAAATAATTAATTCAATAATATATTTTATAAATTATTTTATATTATAAATATATAATATTTCATTTATAGTATATTATATTTCACATTATAAAACTATTTGTAAATAATTTTTATGTAAAATATCATTTAATATTTATTATATATTTTATTATAAATATTATTTATTTATACAAAAATATATTTATTAAACATTATATAAATATTTATCTAATTACAGTAATTTTTTACTTTATAAAATGTAAAATAATTATGTAGAATATCATTCAATATTTAATAAACCTTTCATAAATAATTTATTTAATTTTAAGAAATAATTAAAGGAATTGAGAGAAAAAAAAGTCTTCCGCGTGATTCGAAGTCGGATCCACCCGCATTGAAGGCAGACGATTTGCCAATCGAGCCACTGAGCTGGTGAAAAAAATTGAAATTTAATTGTATAAAAGCTAAGCATGAATTTCGAACGCTGTTTTCTCCGAATTGACTAGCCATTCGACGGAATTACATTAAGGGTTGAACACCGTAAAGGAGTACTACTATTACACCAAGTTTCGACCCGAAATGTATTTCCTTAGTCGTGCCCTCCCCTTGTAAGTTATATATTTCAAAAATCCTAGTTCAGGCTCTCTGGAGAAGTCTTAGTTGTCAAAAGGCAAAATATTATTATTACAGGAGCATTTTTTAGAAAAGGAGAATATTTTGAAAAGAAATAATTCTATGTTCATTTTTTTCCAAAATATCGCATTTAAATAATTTTTTATAGTAACAATATTCTTAACACAATTTTATACGTGTATTCTAACATAAGTGGCACTAAATTTTTTAAAAAAATATTCATTTGTACGCTTTTGCAAAATCACGTTTCCGAACGTAGTCGGATACCTTAAGGTGACTGACAACATTCGGAACCGTGATTTTAAAAAAGTGTATATATTAATAATTTGTTAATATTTAGTGCTACTTGAATTAGAATATATAGATAACATTATTTTAAAAATATTATTACTAGAAGCAGTTATTTAAATGCAACTTTTTGGCAAAATATGAAGAAAGAATGGAAAATTTTCAAAACATTCTCCTCTTATGAAAAAGGCTTCTATAATACTAATATTCTGCCTACATATAGCTAGGACTTTTATATTGGGGTTGAACTAAAACTTTCGGAAGATCCACCTTATTTTCAGAGTTACGATCAATTGAAATAATAACGGGTACTTTTTCTCTCTACCCCGATATTCAATCTATGAATAAAACCACCTCTATAAATTATGTATTTCAAAAATTTTAGTTCAATCCCTGTATAGAAGTCCTAGTTAAATAAAGACAAAGTATTATTATTACAGAAATATTTATCGTAATATAGGAAAATGTTTTGAGAATCTATCCCCTTTCTTCATTTCTTACAAAAAAAATGCATTTAAATCATTTTTTCTTGTATTTATATTCGTAAGACAATTTTATATGTATATTCTAATTCAACTGACACTAAATATGATAAAAAAAATGTCCATTTATACGCTTTTTCGAAATCATGGTTTCGACTGTAACCACCTTAATTACAAGAATTCGTGACGATAAAAAAAAAATATTGAATAACGATCCTATAATAAGATTTCTGATTTGTATTAACCCTCCAAGCGGTCTGCACGTAAAATTCTGCCATTCCAGAGATGCTTTTTCTGCCTTCAAGCAAGATTCCCAAAAGCGGCCGAGCCGCATTCTTAAAAATACGGCTCAAACGCTTTTGAGAACCCCACCTGAAAGCAAAAAAATATGTGCGGTGCATTTTTGAAGCATCTCCAGAATGGCAAGACTTTAAGTGCAGACCGCTTAGAGGGTTAATACACTAGGAAGATAATATGGTAGATTAGATTCGTTTATTTGATGTATTTCCGATTCATATAGTTAATCCTAAGCTGTTTTGCGTCTTTTTAACACAACTGATTATTGAAGTTTTCCTGCTATCGCCAAAAAAAGATTAAAAAAAATCCAAGTGAAAATCACAAGTTCTATAATTAACTCCATAAAGTAATTTTGCAAATTATGTAATCCAAAGTTATAGGTGAAAAAGAAATTCGAAACGCTTGTATAAATTATTAATTACATATCAGTTTCCAATTTGCATAAATTGTCCCAATACAAAAATTTATACTTACTTTCGCATTTTGAATTTTGTCAACAAATTCATCACTTTCGACATTGAAGTAAACGCCGGTGAAAAGCTTTAACTTAAAAACAAATATCTCATCATAACAGCCAAAAATACCTTAATTGCATTATATATGCATACTAGGTTCCATAAGTTCAGCACAAGACAGTAAAATCAACAAAAACGGAAAAATAAATCTGATTAATACAAAATCCACAAAAGAAGGTTACAAAAATGTATTTATTCAATAAAGAAAATCAGTTATATAACAAGGATGAAGAAATATCACTTAATTCTCGTAATTTATATGAGAACATCCATTATACATTTCGTAGGGATCACATTAATGTATGTGTGTGTGTGTGGCCTCCTCCAATTATCGTACAAACTTTATAGCAATTGCTCACGCTTTCAATGGAGTGAGCAACTATTGCAAAAGCTAATAATAGTAATTAGTGAGCTTGGGCAGTTTACCCGCACACACAATTCTGTAAGTACTACTGGAGGAGGTACATATATAAATGTGCTGAAACAGATCCCTTACTCTATCTTTCCAAAGATTTTCAATTTGATTACAGATGGGCAAAAGAATAGCGGGTTATTTCATATGCAAAATACCTTTCTCCTTTTTTCAAGTACTCGTCAACTATGTTGATTTAATGTGAATGAACAATATCATCCATAAAGAGAAAATCATTACTATAGTCTCAAAATGGAGTCTTGGACCTCATCCCAATACCCCGCAGCTATGCCAAAACCTCGTTCAAAAATATGTATCTCGTACCATGACGCTGTCATTTCTGAATGCGTGATATTCAATGGCCTGGTTGCCTCTCGAGACTCTTATACACTTATTTCATATCATGTATAATCTGAACTCGGCCGTAAACTGTATGCTCCACAGATCTTAGACAGTACAAATAACACGCTCACGACACCACTTTAATCCTGTCTCTCAAGAATGGACGGAACACGCGGTACTCGTATGTACGTGAAGCGTACTCGTGAAACTGCAAACAGAGGTGTGATAATTGGAGATTCCCTTGCCGATTTTCCGCTCGACTATTATAGCAATATACTAATCATCAGGAAAGGTGGTGACTTGTAAACAACCGAATACAGGTCTCTTAACAACTGTTTGGATCGTTTCGAAATATTTCCATAATCGCGAAATTATCTAACTATGATAATATCTCCCTGATGGATTCATTACGAATTATAATTTGAGATGTTGAGCTATCAAATCAAACAACCGTTCAATATTTGAATTGGTGAGATTAGGTTACCTGTCAAGTAATTGGCAAATTTCAGCTTTAAGAAAATAACGGGTTAACCGATCACGATGACAGATCAGAAAACGCAGAAAATCAGTTCAATTTGTTACCAACCGTATTGTACAAACCACCAACAGGCGGCTCAGGGAAGGAGGGATTTAAGCCTATATTATATTCTCTACTTAGTATCATATAAAGGCCTCGGGAGTTTAAAGGCAGAAAAGCATCAATTGCAAATTACTAGAAATTTTAACATCCCACCCAGAGTTAAATTCAATATCGAATCCACAGAGAAAAATGTCGTCCAACGACCAATGAAAATTGATATTTATTAAGAGTGAAAAAGCTTTTCAGCTATCTCATGTGGGCCCACGGAGTCAAGTTTTAAGGATTAATATTTCTAGGCTATGTGAATGGTCGGTATTCAAGGATATTGCTCTTTGCGTCTCGCTCGTCTCTGTTAACAAAAGAGAGCAGGGTGTGAAGAAAATCTACATTAGTTGTTGGGCACCTATCTCGCCACACATCTGACTCAAACACCCAGAACTATCAACGTGCCTATCCGACACTGGTGCAGGTTCCAAAGATATGTAGATACATCCCCACTCACCCAAATCAAGAGAGACCACTTACCTTACATACAAAATAATCTTTATTGATAACAGGAACAAACTTCACATATTAAAACATTGAAAGAACTGACTACAAAAATTCTCCGCTCTTCTCATATAGAAAGAAAAACACAGTTGGTGCCATCTGTTGGACAATCTGAAAAACATTAGCTGACAAATTCTCAACATTAGTACAGGGATCAATGGGAGATCTTTCTATTTACTGATTTGAGTCCAGATTCAGCCTAACCACTGATTCTTGATGCTCCTTCATCTTGAAATAACCAGTACATATCTTTCAACATCTGAAAAATAGACCGGTATTGTAGAGGAGATTTGACGGTCTTTGCAGGCATCATGTGTTGGATAGATCTCCAAGCTTTGGGACTTCTGTAATGAATAAGGAAGAAACATTGGAGCCTATGCTTACTTTTTTGAGGTGCAGTTAATTCTTATTTCTTTTAATATACCAATTCTCACTCACATAGGGATGGTTTAGCCAAGGGATTTCTGAAAAATAAGGATTTTCGTCAAATGGATAAACAAGCCAAATCTCCATAACTAACCTTAACCTATTTGGGATGCTTTTAGTGGGGAAATTACAACGTCTTTTCCTTCCCAAAACCTAAAACAATATTGTCGATGCAGTGGATCTGACTATTTGTGTGATGAATTTATAAACAGCCTCAGTTCTAACATGCATTCGTTACGAAAGATGCATAATTGTATGAAAAAGAACATACTTCTTATCAATCTCATATCAACCAGAACCATTTCCCGTCACCTGGGTGCTAGACTTGTTCCGAGGGTGTCCATTAAGAAGATTGTCACTAACCTCTACATCACAACTCTTTTTGCAATGAATCCATTCAGATGATTCATTTAATTTTAATATAATATGCTAACTCAATTTAAATTAATTTTCATAAGAGTAAATTGAATAAAGCTTGTAATTTATTTTTAAAAATTATATTGATTGTTTATATAAATTTAATTTGAGCAAAAATAATTTTATATATGTGTATATAAGAGTGAAAATGCCTGATCGCATTTGTAACGTAATTACATACCAACCAACTTTTACGCTTTTAAGCCTAGATCGTTCATTTCTTGCATTTTCGCAAAATTTGTCGTTTGCTTTTTTCTCCTACTGCTCCTATTTATGGTTTTATATTCACAATTACAGGAAATAGGTAGACAAAAACCGTAGATCTCGTTGCCATTAAGTGGTAAAATTGCCATATGAAATTTGTCTTTCATCCTGCATAGTGTTACGAATTTTGTGTAAATAATTTGTATTTGGGTGTTTAATGCATTTATATTACTCTGTGTTACGTTTATTGCATGTTAAAATTGTACCATTCACAAGCAATGCCACCCATTACGTTATAATGGCGATTCAATGAGAACTTGGTGAAATCTTGGCGGTAGAGCCAAGTTGATGACCATTTTGGCGTCATTGGCGAGTTTGGAACCCTCTGGAATCTTCTAGAAAGTAGTGGATCTCTCCACTAATGTCACGAGCGGCTATATTTCTGGAAGTTTCTGTCGCGCCTATAAATAAGATGCTCACCGGGACGGCGATGAGTCTGATTTTAATCAGCGAAGAGTGAGGATTGTTTTGATTAGCGATTAGCTTGGCTATGCTTGTGAATAATCTTTACTTACGTGTACTTTTAAACACGGATTATTGTGTTTGATTGCTGTTGAAGGTGTGAAGACCTTCGGATATTTACTCAGTGAATATTGCTGCTGAATCCTGTATTTAAAGGATTGGATTTTTGATAATAAATTCGCATCGCTCTTAAAGAACTGTTTATTTTCTTTGTGATTGTTTTGTGCTTTGTGCTGTCCTATTCCCCACGCTTCATACTGCCGAACGATGGGTTTTCATTGATTGTTACCATGATGCCCGACAAAGGCAAAATAATGTACTTTCAAACGTATAAAGATTGCTCTAAAAAGAAATTTGAATGTATTATGCAGTACTGACATATTCATTTATCACAGCAGCCGATATGATATTGCCACTGGCGTAGCTAGTTTTCTGAGTGGGCCCTGTATCAAAATTCCTTCGAGGGTTTTTTTAGATATGAGAACCCTGTTAGTGGGACTGTAGTCACACATGTTAGGGCCCCTTTAGGTTAGGGTCCCCGTATCATTGATACGGCGGTAGCTACACCCCTGGATATTGCCCATCCTGAGAAAACTGCAAAGCTTGTCATAAATAAGAAATCAAATAGCAGTTACACAGAATTAGATAATTTTTTCCTAAGATGTTCAATCAAATGTAATAAGGGCTGAATTATATTTTTTTCTTGAAAAGCATAATGTACCTCTGACCAGTGGTGTAACATACACCTCCGCACAGTGGAGGGGGTCTAAAGCCTGACTGATGCCGAGTACGTATTTGGGCTTGGGGCCCAAAACCTGACTTTGCAGGGGGGCCCTAATATTCTCCGTTACGCCACTGCCTCTGACTGCAACCGAACATACCAACTCTCTTTTTGAAAAATATTCCAGAACCTGATATTGTTGAGCAGTATGGATGTGGAAGGACTAAAATATCTGCTGTAATTAGTGAACTAGCTTCTAGTTGGGAAGACTAGATGATTAAATCGATGAAACAAGGTCATTTTGTAGCAGCATTTGATGGTAATAATGATACAAAGAATAATCGCATTGTTGTCGCTTACTTCAATGCTGCACAATTTCTAACACAAAATGGCTTTTTTGCATTTCCAAATTTGATAGTGGATTCCATTGAAAAATTTTATTTAAAAAATATGAGACACCTTTTAAACATTGCATTTCATTTATGGCAGATAATTCAGCAGTAATGAAAAGGGGGGAAATGAAGTTGCTACCTATTAAGAAAGTTATTAAATATGGGTTGTGTTATCGACTAAATTTTCCACCAGAAAAAGGTACTGCTTCTTTAGCTTTAAAAGTTAATGAGATACTCATAGATATATTCTACTATCTACACAGCCTTCCAAATCTGAACTAAGAAGTCTTATTTTACAACATTCATGTATTCAATGGTTATAGCTTGGTCGTAGTTTTGACATCAACTTCTAACTTGATAGTTAACTTATGTGTTTTTACAAATAAGGTGTGAAAGCTGAGTAATAATTTCACTGCAGTTTTTATAAAGTGTCTTTGCCGTAAGGACATTACTTTCTTGTATGTTACTACCCTGATGTTCAAAACTAAGAGAATTTGCATATTTTGTCGAATTTCTTGAACAGATTTGAACAATGTAAAAATACTGCTTCAAGACAAAGATTGTATGTCGAATATATTAGCATGTACATGTATGGGGACAGAGTAAGTTTAGTAACAGGATTTATGAGAGCACGTACCAAAATTCCCATTTCGTTCACTAGTACATCTCACCAAATTTTTTTAATATTTTTTGGCAGCAATCAGTTAAATCAAAATTCAAACAGTAACAATGAGTAGCCACCAATGTTTAGATGATGGAATGGTGTGGCAAATTTTGGGTAGGGTAGAAGCAGGTCAGTCTCAAATCCAGATTTGTAGAGAATTTAATTTAACGCCCAGTGCTGTGTTTAATTTATGGAAACACTTTCAGGATACCAGATCCATCGAGAGAAATTCCGGGTAAGGAGGTTCAAAACCTACGGTGGCTGGAGAAGATCGCCATATGTCCATTATATTAAGGCGTAACAGGGATTCTACAGCTTTTCAGCTCTCTCGAGTTCTATGCGGCCACAAGAACCCGAGTTTCAAAGGCGACGGTTTTCAAAAGACTTCTTTAGAGAGAACTGTATGTAAAAAGACTTCTCAATTCTGCAAACAAGAGGATCCGTTTAAAATTGTCAGAAATCATAGATTGGAGCACGAATCAGGGGGCGACCGTTCTCTTCACTGATGAAACCCGGTTCAGCCTAGCCAGTGATTCTTGCCGTACTTCATGGCCAGAGACCTGAGAACCAGAGACCTGCTGCATGCCCTCCAATATCCAAGAAATCGACCATTACGACAGCGGAAGCTTGAAGGTCAGGGTAGACATCACGTTGGATATCCTGACACACTTCCATGTCTTTCAAAGAGGCACTGCGACTTCTGTGAGGTATAATGATAAAAATTTACGAATCCCATGTTCGTCTTTTCAGGAGTGAAGTTGGCCCTGATTTTATTTGAATGGATGGTAACGTGAGGGCACATAGAGTCCATCTCGTCGATGAATTTATGGAACGTGAGGATATTCATCGGATGAATTGGATGAGCATGCCTGGGACGGTCTGGGGAGGGCAATTTCAACTCGCAACCTCCCTGAGAACCATCCAAGGCCCAAAAACAGAATTTCTGAATGAGTGGGATTGATTGCCACAAGAACTCATCTATTTTCCTATTTCCAGTATAAAATCACGTTGCGACGCTTGTATATCTTTAAGAGGGAACCATACCACCATTAACCATTTTTTTTGTTGTTGTTGTTCTATACTGCAACCGCTGTTTCATACCTTCCGATTCCGATTAATTTTGCGCACAATCTTATGTGTGTATTATAACTTTTAATATTATTATTAACTTTTTTGCATTATATCAGCCTTATATATATCCCAAATTATATTAAAATCTGTCCAGTAGTTCTAGAAATAATCGACCAAATCTAAAAATTCTCTTAGTTTTGAACACCAGTGTATCTTACAGACAAACTTTGAAATCCGGCGTTCTATAGAATGCCTAGGCATTGTATAAAATGCCTAAAACTAGCCGGCAATGTATAAAAGGATTAACATTTCACACATTGACTAATGATAAACCGGCAAAGTATGAAATACATCTCCGATTCGTTTCGAATACCGCATGGCAAGGTACATGACTTAACGCGTGCCTCAGGCTAAGAATTTGTTAGTTGCACCTTGCGCTTAGTTCGGGAGTGTCAAAAAACGCAATGACGATGAAATGCCAAAAATTCGAGTTAACGCTGCAAAAGAAGATTTTCATTAACCAAAACTACTTATCAAAATTAAGAGCTAACATATAAAAAGCCAAAATGACAACAAAGAAGGAGCCCAAGGACTACTGGGTCCTGAATTGCTATGATGTGATAATTGTGGAAAACAAATGTAAATTCATTTAATTTAAAGAAGGCGTCAGTACTATACCGTATTACGGTTATCTAGTCCGGATTATTTTACGTACTTCTTGAAGCTCATTCGACTATAGGACGTGGAGGATGTAACAGAATTCTGAAAGAATTTTCAACCAAATACAAAAAAATTTACACGTCAATGAGTAGGAAAAGAATGGTTTATACCGACTTGAACTTCTATAAAGGAATTTTAAAATATATATATGCGAGATCACAATTCACTTTGTGTCCTTTCTTTGAATTGCAGATATGCCTGACCACGAAATTCTTCTCCGGTCAGTTGCAAATGCTCATTCTAGTGGAAGCTGCCAAGGATTCGTCAAATGAATGTATAAAACAAATTGAGAAAATAAGAATTGTCTTTGCGTAAAAAATATAATGAAATGTAATTCAAAATGCCATTCAAGCCTACCACGTTACAATAAGTTGTTTAAATTTATTATTTATATGAAAATTCTGTTTTCCTTGATAAGAAAGGCATACATATTGTTTAGTTTACAATTTTCATTTTCATTTACGTATACTTTAAATATTTTTTATAACACTCTCATTATCTTTTCGAAATAACATTTTTATTTTTTATGAATGTATGTGCCAATGATATAATAGCCTTATCAAGACATTTTTTCATACATTGCCTAAAAATAACATTAATCATTCTATAGAATGCATATTATATACAATGATTAGGCATAGTATGAATTAATTTTCATATTTCATACTTGGCCTAAAAACATCTGGCATTATATACAATGCCTAGGCATTCTATAGAATGCCAACGTTTCATACTTTGCCGGTAGCATATATACAAGGTCTGTTCAAAAAGTATCTAACCTTCGGCTAGAAAAAATATATTAGTGACTTTGCGGGATTCGGATCTATACCGAAAACACTTCTAAACGTTCTATTTTTGAATGGTCAACTCACCGTCGCGTTCTACATTGTCTCATCTCTAATCTGAAAACGGGATCCTTTTGATGAAATTTTTATTTTCAGAAACAGCCAGAAATCGCAAGGAGCAGACTCAGTAGGCCCTGTGCAACTGCAAAATGGAGTGTTTTCTGTTCCACCGACAGAAGATTGGGAACAAATTTCGTAGCCGCTCTGAGCATGGTCACACAAAACTGCATGCGTAGAACCTGTACTGGTCTCAACTTTTTCAGCAGTCCATCATACAGTCAAACGATCTTTCCCTATCCGATTTTTCCACCTTTTCAACAACAGCTGCATTTCAATACAGAAAGCTGTGGTCACTCTCTTCCAACGTGCGCGGCCACTTTTGAATCAGTTAAACCACTCTTTAATTTGTGTGATCCTCATAGCATCGTCTCCAAACACTTATTGAATCTTACGAATTGGTGGTTTTGACAAAATTTGATGCAGTATTTCTACTCAAGTGGTTCAGTCATCTTTAAAGAAATAAAAATCCGATGAACGTGTGTTACAGCACCTCACTTAATTGCTTGCTGGAAACGTCAGGTACACAGGAATGAAGGGAAAAAATTCAAGCATGCGCATTAAGCTGTCACCTTCTGAGCACAGTGGCACCACTTTAAAATCTCTACTATGTGCTTGAAAATTCAAGATCGGACAACTTTTAACAGACCTTGTATACAGAGACGTCTTAAGGCATACGACTACAATGGGGGCCTTGTCTCGTTCTCGACTGAGCCTTAATAAGACCCCGATTCGAATAATTTCAACGGTCAATTGTTATTTCCGGTCTTATTCACTGAAAAACTGGTAATTTCGAACGATATATCAACTGGCTACAAGTAATGACCCTCGCCCACGTATAGGTGTAAGCCTACCACCATACACCATCATTACTCATTCAATCAAAAAGCGGAAGCCGATCCAGCCGGTTTGTGCGTTCATATACATTTATTTGTTTCGGGCGGGGGCGCACACTAGAATTTTTCAGGAGGTGGGGGGGGG
>BMAV01004489.1:76796-138313 GCA_019973955.1 Trichonephila inaurata madagascariensis | reverse complement strand
ACGTCTTAGAGATACTTTTTGGGCTCGTTGGAGTTCAGAGTATTTAATGATGTTCAGATGTGAAAGAAAATTTGAAGGTAGGACAACTAGTCCTCTTAAAAAACGCAAGCAAAATACCCATGAAATGGACCTTAGCAAGAGTCATCAAGATCCACCCTGGTGAGGACGGACTAGTCCGCGTCGTCGATGTCAAAACAGCTAAAGGAACCTTCACTCGAGCCGTCACGAACTTAATGCCACTGCCTGGAGATGTTGGACTATCGCCCAACGGGGGGCGGGATGTTATCGCAACGAAAAAAACAAACTATGAAAAAAAAACTCTTTCCATCGCCGGCTGCCTGAGCGCCACCACGTCTGGGAGAAAGCTTTTTCCCGCTCAATGACTTCTTTTTTTTTAATCTTTTATTGATTCTCTTATGTAATCGCCAGTTAGAGATTAGATTTGCTATGTGTTAGATCGTTGCTTGTAGATTAGTATCAGAAGTTTTTAAGTTCCTAATTAAATAATATAAACTAATAACAGAAGTGTAATAATTTGGAGTTCTGCCTGAATTACTTAGAAGTTTAGAATTATTAGAATTACTTAGATTTTTAATAGAATAAATCGATTAGACTTGAATACTTAGATTTTAGATCGACACTGAACCACCGTACAATATCTACTTTTAAGGGTCATAGGTGGAGCTTAAATTTGTGTAGGGACCCAGGGTCTCAAGAAATCTTAAGACTGCTTGTTTTTTTACCAAGTCGATTCAAAAAAAGAAATTCATGAGTACTTTTCTCATCAAAATATTTTCATTGCGATATTTTTTCGCGTTATTTAAAAAATATTTGCATATCATGCTTTGTTTTATAATAATTAAGAAAATTGTTCATCTTTTATTTTAAGAAGTCGATCCCGCATGCTTTTTTTTACGCTTTATCATTTTTAATAGTTCACTGGTATGTGATTCTAGTGATAGGGCTTAAAAAAAACGAAATTCACATACATAAAGAATTTATGAATACTGGAGGAGTTACAATCAGCATAATCGGTAATGTATAATCATATGAGCCTTCAAGGCACCTTTCATCATAAATGTGATTTTGAGCATAATTTACACTTGTAAAGTCGCTCACCAGGATGGTTCAACATGTGGTTGGTCAGCTGCTTTTTCTCAATGAAACTCTTATTGCACACACACGGCAGCTAAAGGGCCAGTTATGTGTAAAAATGTGACCTTTTACATCAACCAATAACAGAGAGGCGTAATCACATTTTGGACACTGGTAGCGCTTGTCAGTACCCTGCATGATCGAATTCTCAGCCCCATCTGCAAAAAAAGAAATAAAAATTAGAATGCACTTTGTATAGATCTGCTTTCCAGTACGAAATCCTACTAAAGTCTGCAATAATACCTCAAATAAATAATTTCAAAACATAAAAGCAATATATACTAATATTTCAGATTTCTTCATAAAAAAGGGGATGCGCATTATACGGCAAATATAACTAAAAATTAAAGAATTCAGCTTGAAAGTACAGGTGCGAATTTTACGGTAATTACAAAACTTTTTAAAAGAAACTTTCTAAAATCTTTCTAAGAATAGATGCACATGTAAGTGATTCAAAACAAACAATTAATATAATTAAATATTAGTTGCATTAATTATGTTATTTTACATTAAACAAATCAAGATGTATTACTAATCAAAAAAGTGTACAGAATATAATAAATATTGCTTAATCCAAGTCCGAAAAAAAATATTTTCATTTGAATGTTTAATATACAATAAAAGTAATATCATCACCTAAATTTAAACTATTTCAAGCATTGGAGAATTTTCAGGAGCAAGTAACATTCATTGTCAACAGTTAAAACATCTATCAATATTTGATACACTACTTTTTTTTTCTAAAAAAAAAATTTTTGTCGAAAATTTTTTTTTTTTTAATTTTATATTTTTACACCAATGCATAAGAAAATTCCTTAAAAAACTAATTTTTTTATTATTATTAAAAATTACAAAACACATAACATTAAAAATAAGAAACTGAAAATCTTTTAGAGAGACATAATGAACCTTTTTATAAATCAATTTTTTATTTCATATCAATGTTTTGTAAATTTCAATATTTTACATTTAAAAAGATGGCATCAATTTTATTTATACATTAATGTTCAAAATTTAAAAAGAAAAATTGAAAAATTGTACAACTCTTTCAATCCTTTTATGTCTGAAAAAAATATTTCAAATTCTGGTCCTATTCTTGAGCATTAAGTGAAGACAGCCAATAACAGAGACAAATATTTCAAATTTCTGTGCCATAATGAACAACCATGTGCACTTGCAAATTGTCTTTTCTTGCAAACTTCTTGCCACATTCTTTACATGCAAAAGGCTTTTCTCCAGTATGTGTCCGCATATGTCTCTTATAGTGAGAGTTACTAATTGTATGATAGCCACAAAACTTGCAGAAATGTATTTTGGGTCCTGCTCCTATGAAAATTGAAAATATGTTGTATAGCACAGTAAAATCACATTCATCCAAAAAAAGAAAAAGAAAATACATTAAGGGAATAATAAAATCTGCAAGAACCTATAACAATTATTTCTAACCTTTATTGAACCAATGCCTTTTTAAAAATTGTATAAGTCAACCCTTCAATATAAATATTTTGATGAATATAATTTTTTATATATTATTTTATCCATTTGATTACAACAATAATATAAAAATATTTTTTTATATTTTTTCAATATGTAATGCTGCATTTAAATCTACTTAATATGCATTTACATCAAAATATTCTTCATAAAAAAACCAACAATAGATAAAAATTAAACACAGCCCAAAAATTATGTTCCATAAAATATGAATACCAAAACACAATATATACATAGCTTTTCAAAGTTAATATAGAAGATATTTCACTAATATATTATCCAATTTAAATTTATTAACAAAACATATCTACATACAGAAAATGATGAATTTCTGACTTTCACAATTTAATTTAGAAATATTAAATTTCAAGAACGATAGATGACATTTTAAAAATATATAATGAAGCATGCAATGACAACAAAAAATATCAAAATTAAAAATATCAAACAATAATAACAATAAATTAAAATATAAACACTTTATTTCTTAAATTAATTTCAGAGCAAAATCAACATAAACAAAGGCACATAAACAATTATCACATCAAAAGAAACAAATTAAAACTATTAATGTTACAGTCAATTCATCTAACAATTTATATTTTAACATGATCTACTCAAATACACAAATGTATTAAAAGGTATTTTTCATGATTATGATAATGATCTCTTTAAAAAATGAAAAGCAATTTTCTCAAAATGAGACTTTTAACTTTAATTGTTGCTGAATAAAAACATTTCTATTTAAATTATAATTTTGACATGTATTAAATTAGAAATTCAATCGAACTTCATAATTTCTATGTACAACTGAGCAACAAAATAAAATACCTTGATACTGCGATTTAAAACTTAGGCAAACTTGTCAAGAAAAATAATAGTTTTTTAAAACACATTTATTTTTTTAAAAAATTTACATTTCAATACTATACAAGCATTTATCAATAATTATAACACTACGGAAAACAAAGAATGCAATACTTGTGAAAAACAGGATACACACTAATTTGTAGATAAAACATAAATTACACATCTATAAGAAAATAGAGTCACAAATTGTATGTTAAAAAAATTTATTCAGAAATTAAAATTAAAGTAAAAGCCCTTAATATTTTATAATAAAACATTTCATTAAAATTCATAAAATTATTTTAAAATAAAGTGCTATACAAAAAACTTTACTTTTCAAAATCAACGTTTATTTTTAAAACAACTAATTTCCATTACATATATTTTTTCCACAATATAGCATGCAAATAACACTTTACCCCTTAAATAATTAAATAAAAAAACACCCACTCATTAATATTTATAAGTTGAGTCTTGATTCCACCAAGCCTATTGTGCAAAATAATAGAGGGGCTTTAGTACACTTAGTTCAACTGATTCTTGATTTTCATATTATATGAAAGTTAAAAGAGTTAGGCACCAATATTAAGCTTCTTCCCCATCACTTGGCAATAGCTCACAATTACATGGTGTAACAATAAGAGCCTTCTTGTAGTTTCGGAACAACATTAATTCAAATCAATTGCACACAAAAAGCATATAATGGTCAAAAATATGCAAAACAAAAGAAAATATCCTTAATGTCCATTACATAACATAAATGAAATATGAACCAATGTAAATATGTTTAATGGTATGAAAAATGAGTGGTCATATGCACTTGAAGAGTATCTTTCCTTGAAAAGCTCTTGCTGCATTTTGGGCATTTGTGAGGTCTCTCTCCTGTGTGCCGCAATGCATGTCTTCTCCAATGTGATTTATACTGAGTAGAATAATCACAATACTCACATGAATGAATCCTTGATTTTGTTCCTACAAAAATTTTACATAGAATTAATTTTTAATAATTGTAAAACATTTAAAAATGAAATTCATTTGCAATCACATTTAAAACAATTTACAGGTATTCTTCACTGGTATTTATAAATCTTAGCAAATAGAGATAGATATTTCACATATATTCCATAACAGATTTTAGCCACATAAAATCATAATAAAAAGAAAAAGAATGAAAAAGATATAAATTAAACTAAAATTTAAAATTTATATATTATTTAATTAAATACTCTAATTTCAGATAATAAATTCTAATAAATGGAAATATACTTTGAGAGATATAAAAAAATCCATAAACTTATACTATCATAGAATTCTCTACAAATCTATTTTTCTAAACGTATAGCATACAATACAATAAAAATACTTTCAGACACAAAGGACAAATTATTTCCAACCATAAATAAAAGGATAAAAAACATGTACAATCTCACACATACTTCAAGCAAAAAATGTAATGGAGTATTTAAAAAACATATTACTTTTTACAAGAATTGATTTCTAAAAGAAAAAACTAGAAATATATTTTTGACATACAAATTCACAAAATAAAGAGATTTCTCAGCAAATTAAAATTTTATTTTTTATCACAAGATAAAAACACTTATTTACTAATCGGTTTCTCCAATTAAAAACCATTATTATTATACACTAAGACTAACATATAATATGCACACTAATTAATAAAAAGAAATAATTTCTTTAGTCAATTATAGCTACATAATATTCTCACGTTATTTTTTAAAAACATTTCATTAAAATAGATATATAAACCAGGGATTTTTAACGTTCTCAAATAAATCCTTTTGACAGTAAAGTGACGATAAGATATATCCCTTTCTATTAAATTTTTTTATCTCAAAAGCACCTTTTTTAAAGTTTTATGAGGAAAAATCAATTTTACTGGAAAGAGTTAATAAGCATAAAAATATCACACAGTGATATTGTGCCCATGTGCATTTCTTCTTTATAAAACAAATATATAATATCCTATTGATAATGCATAAATACATTACAAATATTAAATTTCAAACATAATTTTATTTCCAATAGATATCGTCAGTTCGAAAATTGTTATTTATTTTGAACTAAAAAATACCAGTAGAATGTGGCATTCCAGATAATAGATACAATACATATTACTATAATTTATTGCATGCATTAATAAGAGAATGAAAAGTCATATCAAATTAAAGTCACTGAAAATAATATGGGTTCTTATCCATGCTTACAGATCTTTTGATACAAATAAAAATGTCTAGATGCAGACACATATTAAACAAAATATAAATCATTACATTATTCCTATATTTTTATTAACCATTTCACAAACTTTCAAATTAAATATATTCAGCACAGATAGAAAAGATAGTCAATATTGCTTAAAGGGACATAATACGATTCAAATGACAAAAATCAATAAAAAAATCAATAATTTTTTTAGCCTAAATTATTCTTTATATACTTTTCTATAACCTCAGAAAATTTTAAAGTTCTAAACTTAAAAAACGAAGAATTATGATAGCTTTTATGTTCGTTTTTATTCACATCCCTAAGGCAAATCAAAACTTTAAACTTACTTACCTCAGAAAGATAAAATAACTAGTTTGTCTTCATTTAAAATGCTAAAGCTTCTTTTATTGTGCCTAATGCTTTGAATTTTTTTTTTTTTTTTTTTTTTTTTTTACATTTTACTAACAGTACATGTAACAAAAGTTGGTATGATTTTTTTTAATCAAAGTAATACTTATTTTTTAAAAAATAATTAAACTCAGAATTGATACATTTTTTGAGGAATTTTCAAATAGCATTCATACAAAGACGTATTGTATGAATACCAATCATGTTATCGCAAAACCCATACCAACTTTTGTTATGCATAGTTTGACGTACTTGTAAATCAAATTTCATGCGTGTGTATAAATCTTTGTAGGGCAAGTAGCATTTTAAAATCACCTCACAAATTTTAAGTTTTTTCCTTAAAAAATTAAATGGCTAGCTTTTTATGAAATTTTGAGCACAAAATCTGTTTTACATAGTACACACATACATAGGAGGCAACCAAAAAAATTTGAAAATCTTTAAATTAAAAATTTTGCGTAAATCCTACCATGCCCCTTAAATACACTCACTTCCAAAAGTTATGCACAGAGAGGAAAATGGTAATTTTCGGAATCATATCAGAATTAAAGAGGATTCAATTCGCTGCAGAGGTAGATGGAAGTATGCAAATATGTTAGGTAACAGCCAATCGTGCTTTCATGTCAAAAAATATGCAAAAAGGGCAGTCTTGTAAGAAGCCAGCTTTATGAAGGGTTACAGAAGTTGATTGTAAGTGCTGATAGAAGGTGTTTAAAACTTTCGTACAATTTGTTTTCAAGACATACGTGTTTCTATGACTTCCAGAAAACGAATGGAAGATTCTAAGCTCTGGCATGCTGTGGGGCGCATTGAAGCAGGACAGTCAATCACAGATGTTGCTCTTTTCTTCGGCGTTCATCATTCTGTAATTTCACGTTTATGGAAACAATTCCAAACCACACAGATAGTTGTCTGAAGGCCCGTAGGTGGTCGCCCAAGGGTTACAACCCCCGCGGAAGATCGATATATTGCTATTGTAGCCAAGCGGAATTGCAGAGCGACCTCCACACGTGTGACATCTATGGTTACAGCATCCATTGGTAAAGGCTATACCTGAAGCTACTGTGTGCCAAAAATTACACATAAATGGACTGTATGCCCGGGTACCTCGAGTTTGTGTTCCTCTATCCGTCCAATTAAGAGGGGCACGATTAAAGTGGTGCCGGGAACATGGCAATTGGATTGTGTCTGACTGGGGCAATGTCATGTTTACTGATGAGTCAAGATTTGCTCTAGAGCCAGATGACAAGTGTATAAGGATATGGCGTAAACAAGGAACACGCAATCAGCACCAAAACATCACCGAACATCACGCATTCCGAGGCGGATGCATTATGGTGTAGGCAGGGATTTCATTAGGATACTGCACCGATCTGCACATGCTTAAACTGGGTTTTGTGACGGCTGTCTGGTATCGAGATGAAGTCCTAGAACCCATTGTGAGCTGCAGCAGTTGGCCCTACTTTTATTTTAATGGACGATAATGCACGTCCCCATAGAGCTGACATCGTCAATGACTACCTTGAGAGTGAAGGGATTGCGTGTATGGCGTGGCCAGCATATTCGCCTGACCTTAATCCCATTGAAAATCTTTGGGATGCTCTCGGCCGTGCTGTATCTTCACGTTTCCCACCTCCAACCACTCTTATTGAGCTGGAAACTGCTCTACAAGAAGAATGGCGATTGCTTAATTCTGCGGTGGTTGACCACCTAATTGAAAGCATGGTCAGAAGGTGTAAACTTTGCATACAGATGAGGGGGGATCACATACCCTATTAATGTCCTTTTTTTTTCATTTTATGCTGTTTATTTCCACTTTATACAAATTCTGTTTAAGTCTCCAGTATGACATTATCTGATAACTTACAAAAATTTAATATTGTTTTCATTTCTGTGTGTAATTATTGATTTTGTTTTATGTATGAATATATATGCTACTTTACTGCCAAATTTTGTGTCAATCAAAGCAGTATTTGTTGATTTTTTTTGCATTTTACATCTTCGTGCTTAACTTTTGGAAGTGAGTGTACTAAGACAGATTCCCCGGAAGAAACTATTTTCGTAAATGTACAATCGTATTAGTCTTTAAGTATTCTTTCCTTCTGAAACTTTTATTACACACAAAACATTTGTAAGGGCATTTTCCAGTATGATTCAGAAAATGATTTCTCAGGTTTTTCTTTTGAATGAAACCTTTCCCACAATAATGACATATGAAAGGGCGTTCATCAGTGTGAGTTAAAATGTGTCGTTTCAAATTAGCCAGTCGTATTGTTGAGTAGTTACAAATTGAACACCACTTCAAATTATTCATCCCACAGTTTGAAAAGGCAACTAAATCTAAAATAAAAGAAAAAACTTTTTAATGAATCCAATAAGATTTAGTTATTTATTCAAAACACCTATTAAAGATTAAAAAAATCAATTTACATTATGCACAGTTAAATAGAACAAAAGCGATTTGCAAAAAAAAAAAAAATTCCACAAACACAGATACCTGTACGAAAAAAATAAAAAAATCAGTATTTAATCAATTAAACATAGCATACTTATTAAAAAATGTAATTATCTAATCAGATGTCAGATAACACATAAATCTATTATATAGAACTTATTAAATGGAGTATAAAGAAATTTTACATTTTATAACTGGCTTAGAGTAATAATTGTACTTAATTATTATAGTACAGCTAATCATTCAATAAATGCCCTGAGAATTAAAATTTGGTTTTTCTAGATATGCACTGGAATCAAGTAAACCAATTAAAATTTTCTGCTAAAATACAATAGCACATAGAAAAACAATGGTTATACAAAGTCTTAGAAATTTAAAAGCTTATTTTAAAAACTTGTTTCTACTCCAAAGTGGGCAAGAAAATCATAAATTTTGTAAAATGAAAACCTTAAAAATTTACTACATAATGGATACCCCAGATAACTCAGATGTTTTTACAATAAATTTAAATAACAATCATTAAAAATTAAATGATAAATTAGAATTTTAATAAGACTTCTCAAAACTATTGTTCATATCTCACATTAAGAAAAGTTTTGCTTACTTCTATTCCATATTTCACAAATTATAAAATTTATTTTTTTATATAAATAAAATTAATTTAATTTCTGGCCAAAAACTGAGCAAAACTATTAAAAATGGTTAATTTTATACATTAAAAGAATTAAAATTTTGGAATAGTTTTACTAAATATTTTAATAAGATATACGTATCAGACAATACTTACCAAAACATTCAAAATAACTACTTAATATTTAACGTCAACTGCTAAAAAAAATCTTAAGTATATTAATAGTTCAAAATAGGAAAAATAATATCAAAATAAGAAAATGTATATATTTATTTTCTTTTAATTTGATGCAACCAAAAATATTTTTTACAATACATATTTATAAAGATAAAAATAAAAAAATAAATACCACTAATATCATTTTTAACATCCAGTTTAAATAGTAAGAATTATAATATTCAAAAATTCAATTCAGAGGACAAAAACAATTTGCAAATAAGGAAATGAATAACCATAACATACAAAAACTCTGAAAGGGATAAAAATGCTTTTAAGAACAATTCAAGTTTAGACAATTATTTTTAATTTTCACAAAAAATAAAGCAAAAAAAAAATGTATACTTCCCTTTCTCCATTAAAATATTTCAATACAAATTTTGTAATATTTCTTTTTTTTTTCTCCAAAAGAAAAGACGTTAGCATTTAAATATTTTTTTATGATGAATTCAGGTGTTTTTCACACCTTTTTTTCTCTGAAAAAACTAAATGTTTAAAAGTTTTACAACATTTATTTTTTTAAAAATAATTTGTACATATTCAAACTCATTGGATTTGAATGCATCAGTGTCTTATACTGCTTTAAAATAACATCAAGTTACATCATAGATTTGTCTTCAATTGAGCATATCTGGGATCATTTGGGACAGTGAGTTGGGCATCCCAAGAGTTTGAATGAACTAGAGGCAACTTAGTCCTTTCCACATCCATGCTGCTCAGCAATATCAGACTCTGGAATATTTTTCAAAAGGAGAGTTGGTATGTTCGTCTGCAGTCAGAGGTACATTATGCTCCCCAATAAAAGATATAATTCAGCCCTTATTAAATTTGACTGAACATCTTCCTCGGAAAAAACTATCAAATTTTGAGCAACTCCAATTTGATATCTCATTTAAAATAAGCTTTGCAGTTTTATCAGGATGGGCAATATCATATGGACCATCATGAGATACCTCTACCAGCTGCATGTCAATATAACATGTCACAAAATGTGTATTCTTTCCCTTCTCGGGATGCAACAATCAAATTTCCTTTTCAAAAGATTCTTTAAGCATACAAAAATATATTTGCCTTTGTTGAACAATGTAGAAAACATATTAGCCATATGAAGCATAAAGAATACAAATACACGCAAAGCACAGAATGAGTTGAATTCTAGAAGTTGTTACAGGGAAAGAAAAAGATAAAGTTATGCTCAACAAAATTATGTGTATGAATTTCATTAACTTCTTTAGAAACCAATAACTCATTTTTTTTTTTTTTTTAAACCTAACAGTGAGTTCTAAAGTATTTCTCTACTTATTTTCTGGTCTGTCTACATAAAATGATAAGTAAGAGTTCTGTAAGGTAGAAAATAATCAATAGATGACAGAAATTTTGTAAGAATGAACGATCTAAGTACAAAAGTATGATGAAAGACTAAAAAATTTTGATACACAAAAATATAAAAATTGGCAGGTATGCAATTGAAAATAAAATTGTTAATTATCACAAATCAATGCTTTTATTAAAAAAAATTTTTGTAGAAATAAACACAATCTAATAATCAAAAAATAGTTAAGCACAAGTGCCATCATATATATATATATCATGGCATCATACATATATAAATGTGCATTTTGCGTTATATATATATATACCATATTTAATCTAAGCCACACCCCAAATTCTCAACAAGTCTTTGTAGAAACGAAAAATAGCATAAAATAGTTTAGAACCTGTAATTGCTCTAATTTCCCCATCTGACACATTTTTTTTTAATTTAATTCTAAGCCGCAACTGATTTTCAGTAGCTTTAATATTGGAAAAAAAGTGCAGCTTAGATTCGAGTAAATATGGTATATATAAAGCCTTTCACTGCTTCGGTGGGTTCATAAATGCATACCAAGCTTGCATGGGAACTATACACTGGGGTTTTGCATCAGACTGACCACGTGTTCATGCACCTTAGCACTCAAGGTCACGAATACAGGGATGGGAACAGTAGGCCTTCATCCTCATGGGTTGTTGCACCACTGAGTTTAGTTTATATATAAAGCAAAATGCACATTTATTATGGAAATCTTAACATATTTAAAATGATTATGAAGGAAAATGAAGAAAAATTTTGAATTTTTCTTGAACTTTTTCTTTGTTTCTATCATTAGAAAGTTTATCACAGTTTCATTGTCTCTAAATAATCTATTTCTGATTTTTAAATGGTAATAAAACTAATTAGTTTTTGAATGGTATCTTTGAAGAATATTTCATTTGAATTTTGTAAAATTAAGGTTGGACTAAAATAACCCAAAAAACAACTAATTATATTTATTGATAGTCACATGATAAATATGATGCCTCACTACCCAAACTTTCAAAACTACAAGACAAGAAATATTTAAAAGAAAGTCGAATTTAATACATAAAGGCAATCTATTTCACACTAGAAATGATGTAGAGATCAAAACTTGAATTCTTGACTATCAGCAAATTCGTTATGAATCATCGAAGGTAGCAAAAGCAAACACATCATTTCTCACATGTCTCAAAAGACATCAATAGAAATAGACCAAAATGGAAAGAAAAAAGAACCATGGAGACTTTCAACTACAGCAAATATTTAAAAATCTTTGAGAACATCAACTATTCACATACTATCTAATTGGACAAAAAACAAAAGACAGGAGATTTTAGGCATTCAGATCTTTAACAAAAATGGTCATAACCCCAAGGCTTTTACAGATTTCAATGTAAAATAACCCAATGTGCAGTACCTGCAACTGTATAAATTATTTTGAGAATATTCTCTTAACCTGTGATAAATATACTACTCATAGAAATCACCTATGAAGTATACCCAAGATAGATCCACATTGTGACATGCAATTTGAAAGAACTAAAATAGCTTAAATTTTGAATTCAAAAATATCTATTAATTATTAATTTTTTATAATGTGAATGCTCACTTATCCCAAAATCTTAAGGCTGTCATAGCCAAATAACAAAGAGCCTGAACCACACATTCCAGACAGTAAAATTCCTAAATTCATGTAAATTAAAGATAGCACAATATCATAAATTTATATAACTGATGACACTTTTTTTATCTTAAATCAAAGGAAATTTTTTCATTTTAACATTAAAAGCAATTCAAGTCATTTAGCAGTACAGAGTAAAAGAAACATGAATCCAGAAGAATGGATTTATTCTAAAAAAGTGTTATGTTTGAATTTTATTCTACAACATTAAATGCAACCTCAGAGGAAACATTTTCTTCATAAGAAATTGTTACAAATATTTTAAGAAATTATTTCTCTTCTAATTCACATATCAAAATTATCCATAAAAGATTTATAATTAGATCAAAATAATAACCTATTTTTGTAATCAATTTTCTTAATTATCTGACTTAATATGAATAAACATGTGTATTCGAAGAGTATCTTTCCTAGAAAAACATTTATTACAAAATTCACATCTGAAGGGCTTTAATCCAGTATGTTTTAGCATATGCCTGCTCCAATTAGATTTCTTTCCAGATGAATAATCACAGTACGAGCACAAATGAACCCTCAATCTAGCTCCTAAGAATCAAAACAAAATTGTAAATGTAGCATTCTTTATAACCACAAATTCATGTATCACAACATACACATATAATAGATTTAAAATGCAATACACAAACAAAAATATAGAAGGAATCAATAACTGTATTTCATTTGCTTAACCCCTTAAGTGCTGCGGGCATGTATAACACGTCCTGCTTAGCTGGTACGTTTAGTGTGCTCCGGACATATATACTCATCCTTCCAGAGGACGACTTTTTGCATTGTGCTGCTCTGTTTAAAACTAGTCCCAAGGCTCTGGAATACAATAAAATGACATTGACAATGCTTCTAAAGAATTTACTTATTTCAGAGAAGAGGTGGGGTAGGAATTTGAAAGGATATTCTAAGAATGAGAAAATTCATATCTAAGCAGTTTTTCAGTACCGTTAACATCTTCTAAGAAAAGTGCGATGTGAAAATGTGTTATTTGAAAAAAGGAAACATATTCACCATGAATCTTGCTATCAATGCACTGAATGTGATGCTGTTCTATGTGTTCAAACATGTGTTTCAGGATATATCACACAACAACTAAGTTATATATTTTTTTTATTACATTGTAACTCTCAACATTAAATTTTGTATTTTTATTTTATTTTATCCTTTTCTTTTTTAAAGTGGAAGTAAACAATTTTGAGATTGAAAAACATATCTCTTCTTTTTCCCCAATAAACTACAAACCAACAAGCGCCCGTGGGAAAAATGGTGGCAAAGGGGTGTGAGTTTTGTAGTTTTTCCTCCGCAGTTAAGGGGTTAAGAATATATTGTTTCAAATTAGGATATATTTAAAGTACAAAAATTCTCTCTCTTACAGAACACACACTTTATTGAACCTAATATGATAAATGCAAAATAAGATAATACAAATATTTTTTGGATATGTTCAATAGATAAAGAATTAATTTTTCATTCCAAGCAAATAGAAATGGCAATTTTTATTTAAAAAAGATGCAAATAAAGAAAATCTACAGTGTTTTTAAGATTGCACCTTAATTTAAACAAAAACAAAAATATATATAAAAAAATGATTGTCTTGATGCAGTAGACATTTAAATAAATATAATTATCAATGTGTGCAAGGATGATATATATTTTAAAATAAATATATATTAAGTAACAATTAGATAACATAATCCTAATAATTTATTCTTATACCATAACCCTGAATATCCATACCAAGAAATTATGATAATCAAATAGAAACAGAAATTAAAAATCTTGGAAATATGGAAAAATTACAAATTTTAAAGCAATGAATCCATAACAGGAATTCTCAATGTCCACTTCCCCAGTATTTATTGATGAGTCATGCTTCACAAGAAGAATCATATTTTAAAAATAAAACATCTAATAACAATATAAAATATACAATATTTATAGATGCACATAATACATAACGTTAGTTTTCTCTAAAATTCCCACCATTATTTAACATTCCATTAAGTATGTAGAGAGATTTCTATTGCATTTAATCAAGAAGCCTTATTACTTTGTATTCAGAGTATTAAATATTTTGAAAACTTAAATGATAAATTCATATGCACTATTAAAATAATGGTTCTCCTTAGCTAAAATTTAGTGTACACCGCAAATAAATTTTTCAGATAAACTTTGTTACAATAATTTCATACAAATTAAGAATTAGAAGAAATGAAACATTACTGAATGTTTAAAATATAAATTCAAATTTTAAATAGAAAAGTAATTTGATGTAGTTTTCATTATGTCTGTTGAAAATATATATAACTTTATAGATAATATTTATTCACAATGATTCCAGCATCTACATTTTTTTTTAATGTGTGGTATCAACAGTTCTCTCATTGGTAATACACAAAAACCTAATAATAAAAACATGAAAATAATAATAAAACAGAAAATTATTTATGAAATCAGAAATTTCTTTTTTTTTTTTTAACTAATCTATAACAATGTTCAAAAACATAAATATTTATTTCAAAAATGTTTCATTATTTGTTGCAAATCAATAGCTGGACTAAATGAATGATGAAAATTAACCTCATCATTCTTTTTAAAAGAGAAACTTTTTGTTATGGTTCACATTAGTCATGTGATTTTGAGAAAGAAAAGAATATAATTTAGAGAATTTTATAATTACAAAAGGATGTTTACAAAAGAAAAACAATATCATGTAACTGAACAGAAATTTTTAGTGAATTTTCACAACGATTCAATGAACTTAACCTATTTATGTACTCATTTAAATACAATTTTAAGAATAATACTTCTCCACTTCGAAACAATTTTTAAATGCTGGTACTTCTTCCTCAAAACAACAAAAATAAGAGTTTGATGCGGGTTATAATATTAAGACATGTATCATTTTACAATATTCATACAACAAATTAATAGCACTATGCATTTAATAGTAATAATTAAACTAAAATTAAACTCAGTGATGCAACAGCCCATGAGAACCAATATCTACTGTGCCCAACTCAGTTTCATGGCATTGGGCACTGAGGTGCATGAGCAGATATTTCGGTCTGATGGTCAGTCTGATGCAAAACCCCCAGTGTTTAGCTCCCCAACAAGCTTGGTACTCATTTATTGACCCACTGCAGGGATGAAAGACTGAGTTGACCTTTCTCAGCCTAGGATTTGAACCCCAGACCAGTGGCAAGGAAGCGCGGTACGCTACCACTCAGCCACTAGGCTATAGTAATAATTATCAAGCATTAATTTCTGATTTTTTAACAATAATTTGTGAAAAAATAATGGAAAGTCTATAAAAGATGTAATAATATAATTAACACACTATCTAATTAAAACATTTTGCATTTAAATCATTTTATTTTCTTCCCTTAATGAATTATTTTTTAGCATAGTAGATCCATCAGCAATAATTCAAACAAATTATTGATTAAGTTATTTAAGATCTTGAGCAAGTTGAGCTTATATAGTTTAAACTTAACACTATTCCAAAACTTTTTCTTTTTTAATTATTTTCTTTTCTGGCCTATACCAAAAATATATAAGCTGTTAATTAGGAATTGAGATTTGTGGAATGGTCTTTTACAATCAAATTAGGATCTATTTCCATTTATTGACATATTATCTGATTGAATAACAAGTAATATAAAAAAAAAATTTTAAGTCAATTCCTACTTAGATCAACAAAGAAAATTTTATTTTAGCAACTTTTTATTAAATAGTTACAATTAATATAAATATGTATATACAATGATAGAATCACAACATTAAGTGGTAATTAATTTTTATTAAAGTATCGTATTGTCATCCAAAACAATCGTGCATGTAAAATTTCAGTTCAACTGGATGCTTTAACACAAGAGAGAAAAAACTTTTCAAGTTTTGACACAAGTCGCCAAATATGATGCCAATGTGGCTGTTTTTGTAATTCTTTAAATAATTAGTTTTAATCAATTAATTTTTATTAAATTATTGTAATGTCATCCAAAATAATCATGTATATAAAATTTCAGCTCAACTGAGCACTTTAAAATGTATTTTATTAACAATTGAAAATTCCACCAAGATAAATTAATATATAGAGAGAGTGAGAGCTAATAGTAGGAAGTGAAAAAAATCATTAATACACTAACAATCATGAAATTGGAAGAACAGATTTAATAGGTCAATTATAACATTTTTTTAAATTATCCTAAATGTAGTGTGCAGTTAGCTTTAGAAATTCTTTAACAAATAGCAATGAGGAATGAAGGATGTATGAGAATGGTGTATGACAATTCTCTCACAGTAGCTCATTAAATAATTTTTAAATAAAGCATCTAATAACTTGATTAACAACATTGTAGATTTATAAATTTGTAATTAACAACACACTTGAGGCAACTTATTGGCAATGGATCTAATAATTCAAGACTATGCTTAAGTGAAAAAGCTAGCTAGCTTTAACACCATAGGAAGACTAGAGGCTCAGTTCTCTTTAATGTGCAGTAATCCCCATTTTTCTGTACTACATGACAAAGCTTTTGGATTCTGGATATAAATATGCATAACTCGAGCAGCACCAGCCATAAAATTTGCAATCAAAAAATAATAATTTACTGCACTGTAACTGTCATGACAAGATACAAATTGACCAAATGGGGTCAATTTGTATCTTGTTATGACAGTTAAAACCAAAAATAGACATTTCTTTTAAATTTTGAAAAACAGGAGTATTATTTAACAAACAGTAAGTTAAAATAATTATTTTACCTAAAAAAACTGCTCATTAAAGATGAAACAATAAATAAATAATTGAAATTCAAAAAAAAAGAAAAAAAATTAATTCCTTACAATTTCTAATTCGCATTTCATTAAACTTGATTATATAGATAATATGTATTACAATAAAACCTTAAAAATAAAATAAATTGTACTAAGTACTATAATATTCTAAAACTTAATGACACTGAATAATCAAATGCCAAATAATTCATTGCAATTTGCAACAGAATTTTTAAAAAGCAATTTCAAAAATCAAAATTTAGGAAATAATTAAAACTTACACATTACAAACACACAAATTAGCAAAATTATAAATATATATATATGAAGTAGAGGGACCTTTTTTACTACTTCAATGGAAAATGAATAATCATATGCATTTGCAGAGTATCCTTTCTTGCAAAGCTTTTTCTACACATTTGACATTTGTATGGCTTTTCACCAGTATGTCGCAATAGATGTCTTTTCAAATCTGATTTCTTGTGGGAGTAGTAATCACAAAATGGACAGCAATGCAACTTATACCTTTGTCCTAAGAAATTAAATTATGTAAAAATACTGTAATGCTCAATATAACACAACACCATACAATTCAATGATAAACTCAATAAAAACACGTGAAAAAATCAAATATAATTAAAATAAAATATTCAGTATTTTAATAAAATATAATTTAAATCAAACAAATATATTACTTTCTAAATGTTATGTATAAGCATCATTTGAAAATACTAGATTTTTCACTCAAGCTTTATACATGATAATTTTTTTTTAAAATATTATTCTAAAAGGCTTTGTTCTAATAAAGATCGCAAATTTCAACATATAACATTTCGCAGTTTATATATTACAAATTAATTTCTAAGAAGTCTTATTTGTCTTCAGTTGATATACTGAAGAACTTGAAAATAATTAAATCAAATAATTTTCAGAAATTAAAAAGGGTAAATTTATGAAAAAATAAGCATAAACGAAGGGAAAAGTTCAAGAATATCTGAAATTTCCAATGTGAGGGGAAAAAACAATTTATTCAAAATATTTAAAAACAAAAAAAAAAAAGTCATATTTTTTCCCCTTAAAATAATAATTTTTTCAAACTCATATTTCAAATTTTTTAAAAAAATAATTAGTTTTATAATTTATTCATGACATCAAATAACAAAATAAGTAACATAAGATATAAATCAATCCTACTTAAAAAAATACTTTTTTCTATAAAAAATCTTAATTAAACTAATTAATTAATGCAACACAAATAAATCAATAAATATAAATGAAATCAAACAACAATTAATAAGTTAATATGAAAAAAAAGTTTAAAAAGAAAAGCTATTTTGTGAACAATTCTTCTGCATAAAACAATTACATACATTAGGAAAAATTATTTTGTAGTAAAATCTTATTTTGCTCCACATGCACACATTTAAAATAATTGTGATGGTTGCAAAATCAGTTATTTTCTAATAAGTAAAAATAACTATTTTAAACTGATATATTTATAGAAAAATATACTGTTTTAAAAAAATAAAAATGAGTAATTTAAGGGAAGTTTAGTATCATACACAGAATTATTCCTTCTGTAAAGAACTTTCTCTTTCAAATTAGAGGACACTGAAAGGAAAAACAGTTCTTCAATTATAATAGACAAGCCCAGAATGTTTCTAAAATACCACATAGTCAGTCTACTTGATAGTTTTATTATGGCTTGAGAAATCAAAGCAGCAAATTAAAAAGGATCCTTGTCATAATTCAAAAATAATGTGGTTTAAGCTAAGGCTGGTCAAAAAAAAAATAGACATTAGATATAAAGCATTATATTTAAACTTGTATATGCATTTGAGTATTCCGAAAATTATTATACTATAAAACTCAAATATATATTATTAATAAAGCAGAAGTTCAAAGATAACAAATACCAGTTTTTCCCCCAAATCAAAAAAAAATAATAATAAAGACTATTAAATAAATTACAGAATCTTTCAAAAATTCAATCAGAAAATGTGTACTCTTGCAAAAATCATTTAATTTAAATTAATGATTTAAAAAAATTAAAAATAATTTTTTAAATTAATTAAAATTAATTTTTTAAATTAATGATAAATTTAATTATAATAATTACAATAAAAATGAGAGCTCTAACTTTTCTAACACATATAAAGTAAAATATACATTTTTTGAATAATATTTTCCTTGAATGTTCACTTCAATTCAAGATTTAACTATGTTAAGAGATGTCTCTCTTTTTCCTCTTGTTTTACCATGACAACTTGCTTTTAAACACTTTGATTTTGTAAAACAGAGCTATATTAATTCTTAATCAGTTAATACAGCTCTTTATTATTTTTAGCAAAAAAGAAATTAAGTATACATATATTCAGAATTATAAAAGAAACTAGGAAGCATTTCAATACATGTAACTGCATGTGACAATTATATAGTACTCAACAGAATAATCCTTTTATTTTCAGCATCTTAGAATTTTAGATAAACAAAAAATACACAGCCGAATAAGTAAAAGAAATTTTTTAATCATGAAGAAAATCTTTTCAGATGTATATAATTTATTAAATTTTAACTGAGTTTTTCAACACAGCAGACAATGTTTGCAAAAAGTTTTATAAATCATGCCCGAACATATGATACTTCAGACTCTGTTTGTAAGCAAAACCTTTGCCACAAACAAAGCAACTGAAAGGTTTCTCTCCAGTATGTATCACCATGTGATTTACTACATCTTTTTTCTCAAAGAAGCCTTTGCCACACAAAGAACAAATAAAAGGACGTTCCCCAGTATGAGTTAGAATATGCCGTTTCACATTACTTAACACAGTAGATGAATAATCACATTGTAAACATTGATAATATTTTACATTTGCAAACATATGTGTAGAATAACTTCTTACACCTAAAAAAAAGAAAGAAAGATTTTGAAATAAGTATATGACCAAAAGTTACAAATATTCTTGAAAATAATACACTTAATATTACCTTTCATGAGAAGTTACCTTTAATATTAAAACAACAAATAAAATATAAACACTATTTTATTTACACAATAAATACAAATGTTTTTTTTTTTTAAAGAAATGGAAGATATGTTTGTTTGATAAAATTAATGTAAAGTTAGTACACATTATTTGTTTAAAAAAAAAAAGAAAAGAAAGAAAATTAAATAGCATGTGTCAGTTTCAAATTTTAGAGACTCGACATATGAATTTATAGAACTTATCTTTTCAACCACCCCAAAATGTAGTAAAAAATAACAGATTTTACAAAAAAGTTTTGGTTACATTGCCTAGCATTATTCACAAATTTGCATCTTTTTAACATTTACCATAAATAAATGATATAAATAACTTTTAGGTACTCAAAAATTTTATATAATACTCATTTTTAAATAAGTTGATTCTAACATTAATTTTTTTTAAAAAAATGCTCTTTAAAAAATTATTATTTAAAAAAAACACTACATACATAAATAAAACAACAAATGAAAATATGGCTATAAAACATCAATTGGAAAGGTTTTAAAAATAAATGTACAACTTTGCATGGAAATTTTAGATATCTAAATCCAAACCACAAAATATATTTTCATGAACAATGCACTATAAGAAAAAAACTAACAAAATATTGAAAGCATAAAATGTGTATTGAATTGAAAATTAAAAACAATGGAAATATATATTTTTTAATTCCTCTCCTCCTCCTATTAAAAAAATTAGTTCCCTAACATAAAACTAAAGAAAATACAGCACTCAAAAATAAGATCCATTAAAAATTCCAAATTGCATTAATTGCTTAAAAATAGATAAAACATAATTTATTTCAATCAAAATGGAGGAGATTTCAGTTCTTGGATTCTGATCCTTTTTTTTTAAGAACGACATTGTTTTGTGCCATATCTATGCTATGTAAATATCAGTTAACGAATATTTTTTTTAAGACTGCAAATAAGTGGTACACTCTTTTGTAAATGAGTAATAACAAAAGCATAGAAAAATAACTTGAAAAGAAATTAATTTAATTTCTTTTTGTTCAGTGAGAGGTAATATATTTATTTTTTTGTGTTCATCACTCACTTTTGTCCCAATTAGAATTCAAAACATGATGAAGAGTCTAAAACTAAATTATTTTTTGTAGCTAACATTTAATATTTCATAATAAATAAACAAGTTTTTATGGTTAAAATAAGTAGAATTTTATTTAGCTACAAAAAATATATTTGAAACTTGTTGATAAAAAAATGCAGTTTTTGAAATATCTAACAGACATTGATTAAAGTTTTATTAAATAAAGGTACTATACATTAAGTATAAGGCAAAATATGACATATTTCACCGTAAATGGAAAAGAAATATTCTTAAAAAAGAAAAAATATCATTCTTGGAGTAACTTCTAAATCACTAAAAATGTTCTTTCTATCCAGAATGATGACAGTTAAGTCACTCAGTAAAGGTGATTCCTTGCACTGTCATACATATTTGGAATCTATCATGCATGCTCATCATTAAACTGTCAAGGAAAATGGAAGGATATAAATCCATTACTCTCTCAAGGCAGTTTTAAATTTCCAACACGGTTAAAGGTAAGGGATTCATTTCTGAAATATGTCTGCCATGAGCATACCATGCATATCCAATGTATATTGTCATCCATGTTCCTGCACAGTTAAAGGTACGTGATTCATTTCTGAAATATATCTACCATGAGCATATACCGAGCATATTCAATGTAAGTTGTCATCTATGAACAGAAAGTCTCAACCCAATGCCTCCCAAAAAGGACAAACATGAACCAGGAGAATCTCAGTGTAATACTGCATGATGTAATGCAGGGGGTACTCTCAACCTTTTTTTCTGCTGGGCTGCATACATATGTCAGCTGTTTCAGTGGGCCACAAACATATGTGTGTCTGCTATTTCACACAGGCCACAAACATATGTTAGCAATTTTATGCATGCAGCATCATGAGGATAAAAGACGGGGGAGGGTTAAAATGTGGAAAATTAATCAAAATATTTTAACTTCTGGTTTGTTTTTTTTATGTGTAACATCTTTCCTCTCTATTGCTGGATATTTGTCAGTGATTTCGTGAAAAGGGACGGATGTGGGTAACAGGAAGTGACATAAGCGTGCTATTTGATTTGACCAACGAGAGCGTGTGGTGTTGTCTCTTCGCTACCCTCACACTCTTCTTACCCATGTTAAAAGCTTACTTTACATCTTTCCATGAGCCCTCATCATCTAGTGGTTAGAGAAGCTGACTTGAAATGAATTGTCCTGGGTTCTATTCCCGGAAGCTTGCTGCTTTCAAATTTGCTTTAAATCACTTTAATTTGCTTCGAAAATTATTCCTCTTGATCAAATTTAAATTTCCACGTTTTTTCCTATTTTTTTCTTTTTGTACTTTATTTTTTATTAGCACATTCAAAACATTGATTTAGCTGTTGTAAATTCTTGGTTTCTGTGCAAACAAGATGCAATATTAAATAAAATTCCTCAAAAAATCAAAATGGATGGCTTAAAATTTAAGTTGGAGGTAGTTAAATCATTATGAGCCTCTCCCCTTACTAACAAAAGTATTTTAACTGATGATGAAGACAACAGTGTTGTAATTCCACTCACAAAAATATCGAAGCGTTATAATCCACCCGTTATACATGTCACGGCTTTTATCCTGGCCATTCCAGGATAAAAGGCTTGACATGTATAGCCATTTTCGATGTGTTGATGACATTTCAAGGCCTCGCAAGTGCAGACATGAAAACTACAAAAGCAGTTCGAAAACATGTTGTGAAAAATACAATGGTTATTTATACTTGCCAAAAACAAGAAAGATTTTTACAGTAAATAAATAACGAATTAATAAAAGAGTTAATTATACATCAATAACTTCTTTATTTGCAACAAGTTTAGTTGAATTAAGATTGTTTCTTCTATCAACTTACACCTAAAAATGCATAACTTGTAAAATTACATAGGTGACCTGCCCAACCCGCACAAACGTGCGGGTGCCGTCTATGTTCCGGGGGGGGGGGGCCCGAGGGGGATTCGTTTTAGTATTTTTCCCAGTGTCTTAGGGGTCTATATAGTATTAATAACCAGAAGAATTTAATATTTAAAGATAAAAATAATTCGGGTCTTAAAAGGGATATACCGAAGGTGGTTCTGCTCTTTTTAAAAAACTATCACTCGCTTCCCATGATTTTGAGTGGTGATTTTAACTTTAGCATCAGTTTGCCAAAAGCTGAACTGCCCATAGCTTTTTGGAATGATGAACTCAAGCACGAAATGAATACAAATCAAAATGTTCCAACCACTAACAGTGGTAGAGTTATTGATGCTGTTTTTCAATGGTTTTTAAATACTTTGAAATCACAAGTATATGTGTTATACTTTAGTTACCATGTCTATTATCTCTGCTCTTCCTTAAATTGAACAAGAATAATTATTTTTGATAAAAAAAAATGCATTACTCCTTATGTTAATTAAATAAAGTTTTCATTAAAGATATAGTTTTATTCAATAGAAAATTATTTCCAATCATACTCGATTCATTTTTTTTAGGATATAAGTTACTATTGCATATTTACCACAACATGTCAGATGTTACACATCATATGCGACTACTGTAAGGCTCATTTCTTTTTTTAATTACAATTTTTATATTTTTTTGTCACTAACACTGAATTAAAAGCTTTTAATAAACACTCCTTCACAATTTCTACATCAGTACACAGATTCATATGATTACCAATAGTATAACAAACTTCATAGGAATCTTTGCTACCCACTGTGACATTACCATTGAGAAAACACTTTGTTGCTGCTGCAAAGATTATTCAAGAATTCCTATTTATTACCTTATGGAAGAGATCTTCGAGGAAAAGTGTCATTGAATGATTCCTGTCTATTGCATTTTTTAAATACTGCACTTTCATGACAAATCAAACAATTACTGATCCATATTTGTCTTACACCACAAAATGGTCAACATCCCAATCATCTTGAAACGATATATTTTCTTCGAATATTTTTCGCTTGCAAGATATGAAAGATAGTTAAAAATTAGTTCCACCCATTAAACTGTCACTACTCCACTGTTGTCTGTTATCACTAACCATAATCGTTACAAATAAAAAAAAGAATATCAATTCGCACTTGTATGGCATCCATCGACAACAAAAAGCAAAATTGATATATTTGATTTTTTGACACAACATTTTTAATACATTGTTCTTAAATAAGTGAATTTTTCAGAGCAATGTGCACTGACCAGGCCACTTAAAAAGGCTCGGTGGGCCGCAGGTTGAGTATCGCTGATGTAATGGCACCTACATGAAAGATATGTATCAATCAGAGGTGTTTGGGTTTGGGGGTTCAACACATTTTTCTCTAGAGCAACACATTTTTTTTATTTTTAGCATGAAGATTACATATGGGAGCTTTCATCTACATTTTTTTAAAAAATACAGCCCCCCACACCCCCAAATAAAAGGAATCTGTTTACTCCACTGGTAGCAATGTTTTTCCATTATACATAATGTCTGCCCACAATCTAATACCTAGAATCACTGGTAAACTTTTTGAACATTTTGTGGTTGACAACAGGTTTTCATATCTCCACATTGATCAATATCTAGAACCTTTCCATCATGAATAAAAATTCATTGGAGAACATGACTCTGGACCACTGTTGATGATTCCAATAAAAATATTTGTTACACTAATATAATCATTTCCAGCAATGACATCATTGTAGCTGAAACTAGTTAACAGAATTTTGTGCATACAAAACAATTTGATTAATCATGAGAAATGGTTCTGGCAGACACACAAATGTCAGTAATGGTTGCAAACTCTGAACCTATCTGGTTTGGTTCCTTTTATGATAGTTCCTTTTTACTGTCAGAAATGAATATGTGTCCTTTCTCTAGATGTGGTGCTCTTTTCATTTTCTCAGGGCATTTTCAAAGTAAAATCCTAGTTCAGTTGACACCTTTGACGAAAGAAGGGGAAAAAAAGATTCTAAATAATACAAACAATGTTTTTCTGTATTGAATTTCTAACCAGTATGACAATAATTCACCAAGTTGATGATAAATAAAGATGTGCACCAAAGTAGGATCACCTTTCATGGCCCCTTTTAATTATAAAATTACGTTTTTTGTCACAGCCATCTACTGTGGCAACTTGAGTGCCACTATGCCCAGCTTCAAGATGCCCGATTGCTCAGCCACAAGCATTCCATTCACATGATGTTTTACAGATATTCTCCACTCAATACTTGCACAAGCCAGAATTTAGGCTTTGAAAACCTAAATTATGATTTTCTGTTAATATTTCACTACTTGAAATTTCAATAGAATAAATGGTTTCTGTTCACCTTTAACTTTCTCCATATTTCTTTTTTGTTATTGGTCAATTTTGGTTTGAATCAGCTATTCCTTGGAAATTGTAGAGCAGCGACAAATTGTAAAAATAACCAAAACTTAAAGCATTTAGAGAACTCGTTCCCCCCCCCCCTTTTTTTTTAAATTCTTAAATCTGAAAAATGATAAACACTTTTTTAAAATATTATCTTGATGTACATGGCTTTAAAGTAAAAACCCCATTTTCTCTTACAAAGGAAAAGAATTCACTCTTTTAAAACAAAGATTAATTTTTAAATCTTTAAACATAGCAAATTTTTATACCATAAATGAATGGATTTGTTTTCCAATGCTTAAGTAAGAAAACCATATTTTACAAACTTTAAACATCTGTTTGTTTAATTTACAACATTGAGCACAGTTTACTCAATATACAACCATGTAAAATATAACTGCATTTAATTCAGATAAAAAATTAGTAAATGTACAGAATTTTATAATTTAAGTAACATAGTAATTACAAAGAATGCAATACAACCACTCAGATTATACAACAGAAAAAGTGATTTGATTTTTTAGCTAATATTAATATTTTTTAAAATAAAATCAGTAAAAAAGATTGAATTCATAACCTGTCTGCTATGAAACTATTTCTGAAAGTGTACAATCAGATGAGTCTTTAGAGCATCTTTTCTTTTAAAACTTTTTGTACACATCTTGCATTTATAGGGCCGTTCTCCTGTGTGATCCATTAAGTGAGCAGTCAAATAATGCTTCTGAATGAATCCTTTGCCACAATAACTGCACTTAAAAGGTCGTTCTCCAGTGTGTTTCAAGATGTGTCTTTTAACATTACCCCATTGTATTGAAGAATAATCACATAAAGGACACTGATAGTGCTTGGGACCACACTCAAACTCATTTCTCATGACTATAAAAAAAAGGGATTAATAATCAACATATAAATCTTAACACCACAGATTTAAAGCAAACATTTATGCAATAATAGTATGAATATAATATAATTAGTTTATATAATAAATAAAAGAAAATATTTTTAACTCTGAAAAAAATACTTCAATAATTCGGAAAAAAAGTTCAGAAGAATTTGCAACAAAATTCATTTACTTTAGAACATAAAAAAACAGATGAGGAATATAGAAATTGTAATAAATTAGGATTTAGAGTTGCCACCAGTCTGACAGTGTCAGATTGAGGCCCATGAAATTCATTGCAGCAAAGGGCTAGATGTATACATGCTGTTAGCCATAGCTTTGAGTACCATGAAGTATAATCATGTGAGATGTTATAAATATTAAAAACAATCTGTTCACATACACAACAAACAAATGTCTACACAAACAAAAGAGAATGATATTTATAAACTAAAACACATTTCTTAATTTAAAAAATAAAAAGAGGATGAAACACATGATCACTTAAATTTAAGATATTTTATTCTTTTATGAAATTCGACTTTTTAAATGTGCTTCAAACAAAGCATTTTGATATGTGCACATAACTCACAAATAAGAATTCCACTAAGAATTGATTTATTTCATAAAAACTAATACTAAATATGAGTAAACATATGCAATTTTAAGGGTTCTTTTGTTTTAAAACTTTTGAAGCACTTCTGACATTGATAAGGCCGCTCTCCAGTATGATCCATCAAATGAGTAGTCAATGATTTTTTCGTGATAAATCCTTTTCCACAATAATGACATTTGAAAGGTCTCTCTCCAGTGTGTCTCAAGAAGTGGCGTTTCAAATTAGAATACTTGAGGGTAGAATAACCACACAAAGAACACTCATGGCCCTTAACAACAGTTTCATAATCCTCCCTCATAACTGTAAAAAAATTATTAATAATTAATTCAGCAATTCACAAAAGTGATTTTTGTACAAAGAATTCTTTAATACAATCAAAAAATTCTCGACTTGCTGATAACAAAAGAAAACTTCTACATATGCATTGTTAAAATAAAAAAACTGAACATTATAATTACTAACTGTTTAAAAAATATAGTTTAGTTAGTATTTTTGCAAATAATAAAAACTGATAAAACTGTTAAGGGAGAGAAACATGTAGATTTCCTTTTATTTTGCAGCATAAAAACTAGAAATCATATGCATATATAGAAAACAGGAACTATAAAATTTATACAATTTAACATTTAGAAGATATTTAGGTTTCTAGAAAAATAATATACAAAAAATTATAAATATGCATGCAATTTGAATAACAAAATTTAAATCACTGAATATAAGATGCAACAAATTAGTAATACACCACAACTTTTTTCAATAACCCCAAGATAACATCTTCGATATACAAAGGAGACAATATTACCCAGACCCAGAATAAGTAACATCCTATTGACGTATAAATGATTAGTAATCACTAAAACAATGTACTCGCTAAATAAACTAAGGGAATATGCACAAGATGTTACATTTTACAATAAAATAAATCAAACTAAAGTGTGATTTATTAAACTATTTAAAACTGAAGATGTACAACAGAATAAAAGAATAATTGTTTTCAGAGATAATTTCGTGGAAAAGAGGATTATTATAATAGATCTTGAAGAAAACATATCTATTTTCTTTTGTCATTTTTTTTAAACAAAATTTAGTTCAAGTCTACAGTAAACAAACACAATAACAATATTCTTTCCTCAAATTAGTTTTTGTAGAACTTATAATACCATTTCCAATTCAAAATGCAATTTCTAGAAGTGAATTGTTTCGTTTGTGCAACTAACTTCAGATCAAGTTTATGTAGATATCTGTTAAGTGGAAGATTTGTAGTGAGATACAGTCATACCGATTAATGTAAAATTCTACAATGAGGGAGGGGGGAGAAAAATCAATTTTTAAATAAACATGGAATATTAATTTAACAAAAATTAGTATGTTTCTCTTTCATTAACCTTTAAAACTCAGTGACGCAATAGCTGTATCAAACAATTCAGAGACAATTCTTCCCTCACCTCCTTTATTTTCCAGAAAAATTTCTCAGCCTTTTTTATGGCAGTCGTACAGCAGCTGAAGTAAGACAGAAAAAGTATTGTGGTACATCATATGTGCTGCTGAGTTTTATAGGTTATATGTTATTACTGAATATGAAACAAATTTTCAAACAAAATACAATTTAGATTAAATAGATTGATTACAACTAAGAACAAATATCCAACATTAATTTCTTTCAATATTTCTTTTAAATAAATACAATTATAATATTTTTTTAAATAAAACTACCACAGAATAAAAATTGAAACTATGTTGAAATAATTTTTATAAAAATAGAAACCTTTTTTGATGTATATAATTCTGAGCAACCACACTTTCAAATTTAATAATATATTCAAAATACCACAATTCCCCCCTCCCTTTACAGCAATGCAATTGATGGGGGAAATTAAACTGCGCCCTCATGATCAAAGAATTTTAATTTTCAATAAAATTTATAAAATTTTGATTTAAAACATAAAATTGATATTTCATACATATATTCACTGAAACATATATTTATATACTGTGGTGCCAAAAAGTCCTGAACATAATCAGTTTTTTGCCTAATTTTTGAGTTTGACTCAATTTTTCCCTTTGTAATTATCTTACTATCTTAACTATTGTTATTGATTCTAATGGATTTTTTTATGCTGATTTCAAATCTGCTTGTACATTTTGTGTAAAGTAAACAGTTTTATTGATATTTTAGAAAAACAATGAGAAAATAAGTACATGGAAGGTTGTTGTAGCGTGATGAGTGGTTGCTTTTTCAACTTATGAAGTACCCCAGAATTCCAACCAATTAGAAAGCATTAGTAATTAAGGGTTGAAAATAGAATTTGAAGCATCTTTTAGTGCATTTAAAGAGTTCTGTGTTGCAATTTGAAGTGTGTAGGAGGATAATATAGGAATTATGGGTAAATTTTCACTTCTGCCTTATCATAAAAGATACAAATTACCACTTTTGAAAGAAGAATGCTATTCCATGCAGCATATTGTTGTTGAAGTACCAAGTAGTCTTTCTACTGTAGTGAGAATGTTGAAAAGATATCCTGAAACAGATTCTATTATGAACAGGAAGGAAAATGGACAACTGAGAAAAACAACTTTACGTGAGTATATGGCATTGCACAGGGTTTTACTTTCAAGCAAAATGCTCAATTCACAGCAAATTTTGAAATAATTGATTTAGACATCGAGTGTGAATCTGTGCCTGTGAGAGGAAAATTAGATTACAAAGCTTCAAAGTTCACCCAAAACTATTACTTACTAATTGGTGCAGGCAAGTGATCAATCATTATGGACTTTAAAGACTTATGAAAAGTAATATTTGATGATGATAGTCAGTTTTGTGTTTTAAGTAACATAAATAGTGCCTACGTAAGACAACACACTCATAAAAAAATTCAACCCTCAGTGTCTGAAGTCCACAATAAGGCATGAGATGAAAGTGATGATATGAGGATGTGCGTTTTCTCACATAATTGTAAAACTTCACACAGTGAGAAGAATAGAGAAAACCAGAGAATACAGCAAAATAATACAAAGTACTACAAAATGAATTGCTACCAGTAGTGGGAGACCTTTTTGGAGATCAGCCACAGATTTTTCAGGATGATAATGCTCCGTATCACTGTGTAAAAGTAGTCAAAGAAGGTTCAGAGACGATACTGTCAGTAAAATGACCCGGGAAGGACAGTCTTCAGATCTTAATCTGATAGAGAACCTATAGCATAACAATGGTTATGATATTTAGAAGAATCTTAAAACTTCAAATCGTTTACATTTGTTTAAATATTTTCTTTCAACCATTTTGTCACAAAAAAAAAACTTTTTGCAAAAATGGTCATGTAAAGCCGTAATTAAAACAAACGGCTGGCCCATAAAATATTGATGTTCAAACATGTAACATTCATGTGATTTTCAAAGGCCAAGTTAAATGGACAGAGTTTGGAACGTTTTGTGTTATTCTAATATGTATATTACGTGTTTCTATATTGTGCTATTTTGTACATACTAAAAATTCTCGCATTTAGGCAGATGTATCGTAAAAAGTACTTGCAGGATTAAAAAACTAGTCACAAAATCAGCATTAATAAATACATTAGAATCAATAACAATATATTTAAGATGGTACAATAATTTCATAAAGAAAAATTACGTCAAACTCAAAGATAAAAACAAAAAATAAGTGTGTTGAGGGCTTTTTTATGAGAGCATTTCTTTACATCAAGCATTTTAGCACGGATTTGTAAAGTCACTGATTTGCATAGCCTTTTTATTTTATCATGCACAAAAGCAATATCTTTTCATCTTTACCCTATATCTTGAGTCATATGCTGCTGTTAAAACACTGGGGATACTTTAAAATCATGATTACATAAAAGAACTTAGACATTGACATACAGAACTTAACACACTATTATTTTTAAATATAATAAATGAAAGACAAGCCCTATAATTATTAAATGGGGTGCTGTATAAGAATTTACAAATTATATTAAAATTGATGTTATTTTGATCACTATTTTGATCTAATTTCAGAAGTTGAGAGATGGTTTGAAACTTTTGAGATAAAAAAATAAATAACTATTTTTTCTAAATTTATTAAAATGAGCTGAAGTAGTTTCATTAAAGAATCAAAACTTCTCAACAATGACAGATATAAAATGCTTATAAAACAGTCATTCAGTTACAACAAATATTTATATGTTTCTGATTTATTGATCAAAATTCATTTGAAAAATAACAAAATTCTTATAATGAGAAATGCAATATCAATTTTTAAACTGCATGAGAACAACCTTATACTAATATAAATGTATAAACAATTTATACCAAAAATTTAGAGAGAAAGCTTTATTAATTCCAACCACATTTAATATTACATTATAATGGAATAAAAAGAATAATTAAAGATATTAAAAGAATCCAAGGTCCATTCACAGCAATATAAAAAATTAATAACATAACATCTTTCTTGTTAATAAGAAATATCTAGCACATTTGGGAAAAATGGTGAGACAAAAATCATAGCCTCACAGAAATCTATTTATTGTTACTCTGTTTTTTATGGAGGGTGGAGTAGATTCAATTAAAAATATAAAGATAACATATTAATTTGTAAGCTTCAAATTATTTTCTTTTTATATGAATTTTATATCACTGAAAAAAAATTCTTTCCATTTATTACAAAATTAGTACATTAAACATGCTTTATACATACAATCATTATAACACATTACAACAAATTATTATAGATTTCATTTAGTTGACTCTATTCAAACGTGTTTCATGTTAGATTATGTGAGGCAAAATTGAGTTCAATTGATTCAAGGATATTACCATCATCATAATCCATAGGGAGACAGATGGGAAAGGGCCTTCTGAACCAAATGCTTCCAACTACCTCTATTGGCAGTCAAACTCTCAAAAATATTACATTTTAATAAAATTTGGGGATTTAATTCAGCACTTTCTAATATTTCTCTGCTAAAAAATTCAAGAATACATTTCCTCCTTACTTAAAAACACTAGCAATTGCAAATGTTAGATCAAATTAATAATATAAAAATACATTTAAAAATAACACCATATCTTAATCACAGGGACATTTTAACAAACTCATAATTAATATTCTTTTTTAAATAAAAAAAACTGATAATTTTTTCTAAACTACTGAACATATATTTAAAATTAATATCAAGGACTACCGCATGACATACAGGTAATTTCTATCTTTTAAATTTATCAGAATAGAGTTTGGGATAAAAATGTAGCAAAATAACTCTCTTCCAATTTCAAAAGTTACATCTAAGCATGAAATGCATGCTTCACAATCCAGGAGAAGATGTGGATTCATCCCACCTTCCTGTTTGTCCTGTACTTGTTTCCTCTACTGTGTACAGTCATTACTGGAAGGCTAGGAACATTATGGGCTAAACATGCCACTATTTAATTTTATTTGGTTTTTTTTTTTTTTTTTTTATTAATTTTATTTCATTGTTTATTTAGTCTGCCATTGAAAATTTTAAAAAATCAGAACATGGAATCAAAGAAACCCCTTGCATAAATAGTTTCCTCCATAGGTTCAAAGCTATGTCAAGATTCAAACCAACAACAATGGAATAAAGATTTTTATAATGGCAACTTTGCACTTTTAAAAAATTTGTCTACAAACACATCACAAAACATCAAAATTAAAATGTTCACTTAAATTAAAACATACCCACTAAATAATTCACATTTCACTATTATATTCATTTAAATGCATACATTTTTCAGTTTTAGAGAAATTCTTCCATGTAATTTGAAGAAAATGTTTGAAAAAATAGAGCAATAAAATTTATTTTAAAATCAAATCAAATAAAGCTATAAATTCATTTTGAATCACAACCCACACAGTTAAATTGAAAAAGTATTTTTTAAGAAGTGTAAAGAAAAAATTACAATTAAAAACAAAATACAAAAATAATTCTAAGATTGAAAAAAAGGATTTTTAACAGTGTAAAATTAAATTTTTTACTGTGTATTCTACAGTTTAAAAACTGCACATATTTTTTTAAAAAAACATTACATGCATATATAGCATTTAACTCATGAACTAGAATTTGATTATTTTAGAGGTATTTCAGTCTCAGTATGTCTAAAAAAATGAATTTTCAATGGAATTTTGAAATGTAAAAATAAGAATTCCACTCAGAACTGAGTTATTTCATAAAAACTAAATACTAAATGTGAGTAACCATATGAAGTTGTAAGTAATCTTTTCTTTTAAAACGTTTGAAACACTTTTGACATTGGTAAGGCCTTTCTCCAGTATGATCCATCAGGTGAGTTGTCAAATGTTGCTTTAAAATAAATCCTTTGCCACATTTAGAATGACATTCTCCTGTGTGTCTCAAGAGGTGTCGTTTTACATTTGACAATATTGATGAGGAGTAATCACATGAAGGACACCGATAGTGCTTGCCATTGCTTTCAAAATTGCAAATCACAGCTATAAAAAAAATAATAGTTAATACATATGATCACCAAAAAGGTTTTCTTGATAAACACAATTTTGTACAGTTGCCAATCATGTATAATGCATAAAGATTGATTCTGGACTCCATCATTTCACACAAACCTTATTACTTAATAATAATGCTTGTTCAAGCTAGAGTATTTTTCTGAGAAAAATTCTTCAATAAATACAAATTTTAAGGGAAAAAATAAAATTCATTTAACCCTCTAAGCGGTCCGCACGTAAAGTCTTGCCATTCTGGAGAAGCTTCGAAAATGCACCGCACGTATTTTTTTGCCATCAGGTGGGGTTCTCAAAAACGGTTGAGCCGTATCTTTCAGAATGCGGCTCGGCCACTTTTAGGAATCTTGCTTGAAGGCAGAAAAAGCATCTCTAGAATGATGGGATTGTACGTGCAGACCGCTTGGAGGGTTAAAGATCTAAAATTGAAAGTTAAACTATCAGCCTTGGTAATAACATAAAATCATACAAAATGCAATAAAATTCAAAGACAGATGATATTAAACTGAATTTTCACAGAAATATCATCAAACCAAATTGCAATTTTTAACTCAAATGAATTTGATTGTAAAAAAAAGAATAAAAACAAACAGGGATGGTTTTCTTAAAATGAAATTTTTGTTCATTACATTCAAATGTTTATTGTATTTTCTTAGTTCAAATTAATGTTCAAATAAAATAAATTATCCCACGTATATGAAACTAAATACATACTTAAAATCAATTTAAGAGAAGCTACTTCTGAGCGAATGAGAGTTATATTAACACCCCCATTATAAAGCAAAATGAGGGCTATTGCTGACATAACTCATAATTTTTAACCTTAGTCAAGTGACAATACCTGAACTGGCAAACACACACACCTCTCCTAACTATCACACCACACCAATTGGAAGACATCAAGCTTTGACAGATTTAGCATGCAAAGACAGATCTTGGCATCAGGACTCAGACCCATGACACTCCGGCCAAGAATTCGTGACCATAACCACTAGGCTACCACAACCACAGAATTACTTCTAAATATGTACAGCTAAATGGTTCAAGTGTAGGTTTTTAAACCTTTTAACGCAACTTTTAACATTGGTAAAGATATTTCTGAGCATAAACCATTTAAAAAAGAATCAAATAATGCTTCAGAACAAATTATTTGCCTCAGTGATAATATTTAAAAGGTTACCCACTAATGTAACATCCCAAGATGCGTCATATAAATTGACTGCAATGAAGTGTAATCGCAGTATGAAGGCTGAGTGAATAAGCATGTAAGTTAAATATCCTTTTTTAAAACTAGAAAAAGAGGGAGGATCCTTATTACATGAGATTAATTTTAAGTACATTTTTGCAAAGATAAAATATTATCCATATTAAACTTTACAACAAGAAAATTTTGGGAAAACAAAAGCCTTGACTACTTTACTAGCAGCATTACACTCAACACATAAATTCAGGACATAAAATAGACAATAATTTTACTTTTTACATAAATACAATCTTATATAAAGAAAAGTAATTCCTTTATAATGAATTTCCAATTAACCGATTTATAACTTGTATATTGTTTACACATAAAGAAAGTACAAAACATGTTTGACAATTTTGGAGGCATTTAAAATTTCTTCACATTCTTTAATTTTAAAAATAATAATCAAATGGAAAATATTATAACAAAAAATATGTGAACTAAGACATCAAATTAACTAGAGCTTTCAAAAAATAAAAAGTATTATGAAAAAAATAGTTTTGAACAAAACAATATATGAATTTTAATTCATTATATAAATTAGATAGACAATGGAACAAAATTTCAGAAAAATAGTAAATTCTTGATAACATTCTTTTATATAAAAAAAGCATATTAAATATTATTTCATTATTATTACAATTTAGATTATATACTTATAAATTTTCCTAAATAATCTATTCAATTCAAAAGTACGCTTCTTTTGAAAATTAATGAAAACATAAAAATCGACCAGACACAAGTTTGTATAACATAGATTCCGAAAATTACAACTTTTCTGTAATTGAAAAAAATTCTTGCATTTCAGTAAAAACGGCATTAATTCTTTTACTTTTTAAAATTAATTCATTTAAAAAAAAGATTTACCAGAACAAAGAAATTAGTATTAAAACAATTTTTTTTTTATTTCCAATTGCCAGGGTTACGAAAGACCACTACACCACAAGGGGGTAGGAACAAAAACAGACAAAATAAACAAAGCAGGAAAAACCATGGCGAGAAAAGTCTATGAACACAATAAGTTCCTAGTTTGCCAATAAAGTTCGCACAAAGAGGAGCCCTTTGTGGCTGGGCAGTGGTGAATGTGGTCAGCATCCATGTCCTCCCGAAAATCGCAGAGCGTGCAAAAAGGGGCCTGTGCAACATGAATTCGATGTAGATGTTTCAGGTGACAGTCGTGTCCAGTGATCAGAAGAAACTTGGCAACTGTTTTATGTCTTGGCCACATGGGAAGATCTTTAAGATTATTGCACCAGATCGTATTGGAATTTCTCTCAGCGAACTGAATTGAAGAGAGGATCATTCATCTTTTTCTTAATGATACGCTTGGCAGTGGTAAAAGGGACAGCTTTCCTTGTCTCTTGAATGGAAGCTCCCTTCTTTGCTAAGTGGTTCGCTAACTCATTACCAATTACACCGCAGTGTCCAGGGATCCACTACAAGACGATTTGCTTAGAGTACTCAAACAGGCTTTGCAGCAGTTTTTTAAAATCAAGAATGCTAGAGGAGGCAGGAGTAGAAAGCCTAGTAAAGCTATTTAGATGACAATGCAACTGCCCAAGGGCTACTTGAAGGGCAGTAACCTCACCATCAAAAGCAGTTGTGAATTTTCCAGTTGTGAAATAAAAGGAGAAAAGGTGGCAATACACCCCTGCTCCAGCGCTGTCAGTCTTTCAAAAGGCTTCCATCAGTATAGATATGCACCCAGTGTATTAAAACAAAATTCACCCATGAAAACTAAATTCAATGAAATGATTAGACAATTTAAAAAATGAAACTTAACAATGTAAAGTATTTTGAATGATTATTTATCAACGTCACACCATGAAGCAACACAAGGATTATTGGTGATGGATGGATCTTATGAACCACAGTTGATTGAGGACATCAGAGACCCCACTCTCCAGACTTCTACTTCATGCCAACATACTTTAAGCTCATAGAAATTTAATGTGCAACAATTCCTTTATATGATAGGTCTTAGGTTGAATACCACTTGACCCAAAGATTCAATTGAAAATCATCAACCTGTAAGCTTGCAAATATGACCACTTGAATGCTGAGGAGGAGCAGGCTGTGTGACAATTCCTTGCATTGTAGAGCATCAGATTTCACCAGTTTCTTTAAACTGATTGCATGCTGTGGAATATGTCTTAAGGTTGGTGGCAACTCAGTTGAAAAATAGTACAAGACATATGGTTTATGTCATGGTGTATTTTTTTGGCAATAAAGTTTTCTTGTGAAAGAAAATGTCAAAACTTAATTTCAGAACATCCCTTACAAGACATTTAAAATAGGTCATGAATTTAAAATTTTCAAGAATATCATTTTTAGCCTTAATTTTGAATGCATGCCTATTATCAAGGCAACCATTAATCAATGAATCAAATAATTTCACAATCTATCTTTTACATATATATAAATGATGATTCTTATTTGTTTTTCAAGAAAAAACAGGAACATTGTGGTGGTCTAAAATATGTTTTACTACACAAAATAAAAAATTAAAATTAAATTATAAAACAAATAATACACTTACAAGGAAAAAATACTATACAATGAAAAGATCTAAAAAAGAATAAATATTATGCAGCGGCGATTTAAGTTTATTTCGGGCCCTGGGCGCAGATCTACAAGCTCCCTTGACATTGGCAGATCGAAATTTATAACTAACAAATCTGGTTAAGTCCAGCTTATCCAGGTCCTTAAGAGTCCTTCCAGACCCTATGCCCTTGGACACCCAATGGATAAGCCGGCTTTGATATTATGCATCATATTAAAAAAAAATCAGAAGAAAATTGAACTTGTAAAACAAGAAAAAAGAAAATTAGAACAAATGTAGCTTGAAAAGGAATCCAAAAACGAACATGTATTTCAATAAAACAGCATTTATTACATATATGTTTATCTATATGGGTAAAGACTTGCCCCTTCTTTGAATTCTTAAAAAAAAGATTTTCTTATAAATGATGCAAGAAACATCAAAGCCTTCTACACAGACTTTAAAAAGTAGACAGTTAAACAGAATTAAGAGCTGAATTATAATTAAAGCTTTCATAATTAGCTTTTAAACGTTCGATTACATATGAACATTGCGATGAGAAAGTTTATCAAATAGACTGATTTTGCGCTGTCAATCAAATTATTAAAAAAAAAAAGAGTTCCCTAAATTTTCATAAAAATTAATCAAGATACTTTTTTCCCCTCTTACAATACTTATTAATTAATAAGAGTTTTAAAAAAAACACGAGCTATTTTATCTCCCTATTTAACAGTAATATACTTCTTTCTAACATTCATGAATATAAAATAAACTTTTTTCTATACTAATTCAATATTCCTATGAATTGCAGTACAAGTTTAAGTAGGAAGTCAATGAAACTGCAAGTCAATATGGATATAGAAATGCCATTTAAGCAAAAAATTTTTAACTTTTTTAGCAACATGAAGCTGCAAACACTGAACTGTAAACAAAATACTCAATCAGCTGACACTCAAAAAAGTTTTTCATGGAAATCAGTAATTCCTTTTTAGTTATGCATTAAAAGAAAATTCTATATATAAACAAATATCAATAATTCAACATTTCTTTTTTCAGATTTTACTTAATTACACATTTTGCTTTAGTAACAAGTAACAAAATTTCAATAACAATTGCTTTATTTTTTCCCAATAAAATCTATTTACTACTCATTTTCTAGAAAAAGGATCAGTTAAAAGTAGTTCATCTTTAGAAGACAAGAGAATTATAAACATAATACTTTAGTTTTTGGATGTTGCTTTTATTTTTGGTGACAAAAAAACTGTGTATTAATTAAAAATAAACAATTATTAAAACATTTAAAAAAAAGTGCTAAATTAAATTTGTGGGAAACAATTGTTCCCACATAACTATACACAGGAAGTAAACTATTTTGATTCAGATATTAGTATTAAAAATAAAATTACTAACAATGTATTCATTATTTCTGATAAAATTTACTGTCAAAAAAGTTTCTAACTAATATAAACTACATGTTTCCTACTATGTCAACAATATGAAAAAGAATTTTTGTTTTTCAATATTATTTTTATCACATGAAAATAATCAGTTATTAAAATACCTCAATTTTTAAAAGTAATTATCAAAAATTAATTGATGAAAAACCAAAATACATTTTTTATACTTACTTATTCTTAAAATCAAATAACTAAACCAATTAAACAGTAGAATATAAGCAATTCAACTAATATTTTCATTACATACAATAACTTTCAAGATGCAAAATAGATCAGCAAAGTTTTCTACAAAAAAAATCACTAAAAAAAGAAATTTTCCCACATTTCATTGTATTTTAATTTTAACATGCAAAATTCAAATCACAAAATCCATTTTAAGGGAATTTACAAAACTAATTAGATTATTAAGCAAAAATAACATTTTATAATTATCCTTGCATTTCACAACATAAAAATTGAATGTTTTTAACATTTTTTTAAATAGCTTTTATAAAAAGAAAAATATATATTTAACATTTTTTTTTTAAATAGCTTTTATAAAAAGAAAAATATATAATATTTCCCAGAAAACTTTGGCTTTTTCTGAAGAAATGAAAACATAATAAATTATTCCGAATTTTGATTTAGTCAAGTAACAAATTACAATAGAACGTCATTTATCTGAACGTTTATGATTCAGAGCATCAAATATCCAAACCAGTTTTTTCAGAGACCTTGCAGCGAAAAAACAAAGGTGTATAATGGTACAGAAAAAAATTAGTGATTATTTCCCACAATAAAGGTAAAATTGCGACATTTTGCTCTTTCTTTAAGCACATTTCTCACATGTGATGATTTTCAATATTCATATAGTGTCCGGTTTCATATACTGCATGGATCGCATTCAGTTATCCGAACAATCGTGTATCCGAACGGTATCCGGTCCAAATTGATTCAGATAAGCGACGTTCTACTGTAACTGCAGTGAATAAAAAATAGCGCATGTGTGTGTGTTCAATAAAATATTATAAACATACATGAATGTTTAATGAAACCCAAATAAATCCAAAAGACGTGCAACCAAGAGTTTTTTATTATATGAATTAACATTTTAATGAATTTTCAATAATTAGAAAACTTAACCCGAACATACAATCAAAATAAACTATACTGAATTTTACTTTGAAAAAATATTTTTAAAAAAAAAAGCAAATAAAAAGGAGAGGAAAGTAATACAAAAACAGATTAGCAAATAAATTTTTAGAGTTTCATAATAATGAGTAAACATGTGCACTTGTAGATTATCTTTCCTCGAAAAACTTCCATTGCATTGTAGACATTGGAAGGGTTTTATTCCAATATGCTTTAACCCTCTAAGCGGTCTGTACTTAAAGCCTTGCCATTCTGAAGATGCTTCAAAAATGCACCACACATATTTTTTTGTTTTCAGGTGGGGTTCTCAAAAGCGGTTGAGCCATATTTTTAAGAATGCGGCTCGGCCGCTTTGGGGAATCTTGCTTGAAGGCAGAAGAAGCATATCTGGAATGGCGGAATTTTACGTGCAGACAGCTTGGAGGGTTAAAACATGTCTGCTACAATTAAATTTGTTACAAGAAGAATAATTGCAAAATGTGAATAAATATATTTTTAATTCTGTTCTTAGGAAATCAAAATTTTATGTAATATCATATACTTAATTTAAGGCAAGCATATTCTAAATAAAATCAAATATGAAAATGAAATTAAATTGTACAACAAAATCATAGTAGGATTAAAATTAATTACATGCATAAATAGAACAAATAATAAAATGCAGAATAAACAACAAATTCAAAAAAAAAAAAATATTCACAATACATAATATATGTTTCACAAATATTTTAATAATGTTTTAACACAAACCTCTCATTTTTTTATAATTGTAGTAGTACATTTTTATAAAACTATACTTTTAAAAATGCTATGTAAATATGGAATATAATAAAACATTTCTAAAGAAGTTCCTAAAAATCTTTTTTAGAGAATATTCTAAAACATTCTGAAGCATGTAAAAAAAATCATGTTAATTTCTAGTTTAAATATTCCATTCTCAAGGACCTTCACTTCCAATGACATTACAAGTTTATCATATCCACAATTATTCGCTTTCAAATTGTAATGTATGCCTCAAGCACATCACACAAAACTTTACATTTAATCATATACAAAAACCAAAACAGAAAATTATACATAGTTTGAAAATTAAATAATTGCAGGATGTAAAGTACTTTTGGAAATAGGAAAGAAACAATGTAATTATTTTACTAAAAGATAAAATTTGTACTAAGTACATTTAAGAAAATAATTTACACATTAATTATATAATTACTGTACCACATAAATTAGTTTCTCTTTTAACAAAATAAATTCCTCAATATAAAATATCATCCTAAAATATTTATTAAATATTTTGTTAGGAAAAAAATAGGCAAGATAAATAAGCATATCATAATCTCAAGAACCCCCCACACCTCTCAAAGAAAAAAAAAAAAGAGTACGAGCTTATGCAAAATATACAGTAATGTTACATATTCTGCTAGTATCTACATCAAGGTGTACATAAAGCATTAAAAATCCTTGCAGCTATCATAACTATTTGTGACACAAGAATGATAAAAAAAGAAAGAGAACACTGTAAGCACAATAATTCCAGAAAAATTCCAACAAAATATGATTTACTCATTTAATATAAAAAGCAGTTTAATACATGATTATCTTTAGCTGTCAAAACTATAATCTTATGATAAACATACAGCCCTCCAAGCAGAAAATGTTAAACCATCAGTAAACATTGCTTTACACTAGAAATATTCATATACAATGTATTCAACAAAATATGAACTTTTAAGAACTGACATCAATCTCAAATTGCCTGAAAATTGCATGATAAAAAGCCATACACTGACACTGGAAACTAACAGCATTGCCGAACGTCATGCTTTCACCTACATCTAGCAGATGAAGACTTGTGTGGCACAAAACACAAAATCAGGGTTTCTGCTTATCAAAAAAATTATGCTGATTGGCAGGATCCCAACATGTTATGGAATTTGTTTAGCTGGAAATCATTAGAGCCAAGGAATGTATAAAATTATCTATATCAGTCAAAAAAAAAAATACAAGCATCCTTTTTAATAAGATATACTCTTTTGTGACCTGCATCCATGCAAACAGAATTCAGTTTGTTCACCCAAATATAAGAACATGATTACTAAAGCATTGTTAAGATTGGAATTTTTCCATTCCCATTTACCATCAAATCTGAATATAAAAAAAAAATTATTAGGATGTAACGCAACACAATTGAACAATAAAAATCTAAAACTTTAAAATACACCTAAACTACCAGAGCATTCTACAGAAAGCATGATATGCATTGCACAATGTTTTCCAGAAGCTTATGGAAATCATTTCATGCCCAGTCATATTTCCAAATTTCTTCATCCTCAAGCTGCAGATATTAGGTGCATCACTTTTTCTGGCATTTGAGTGAAATCAATAATATTCAATCCAAAATATCTTTTCAAGAAAAAAAAATTGCTTTGAATTTGAATTTTGTATTTAAAATTAAACTATAATAATTATTGTATTCATTACAAAACAAAATATACATATAAAAAATGCATAAACAAAGAAAATTTAATTTTCAATGAAAGGCCGAATATGGAACATGCCTGCTTCACCAGCAAATTTAATCCAACGAAACAAAACAAAAATATGGAAATTATTTTGAACAAAGGAATGAAAAATAATATCAATTCAAAATGATGCAAAAACTTTTTCTAATGTTTACTCTTCCTAAAATGCCAAGAAAGTCTGTACTTAAGAAAAAAAATTAAGTCCAGAAAATAGAAATGATAATCTCAGAAAATTCTAAAATTTGCATAATAATAAATCAGTACATTTTTTTAAAAAATACTTTATTTTTAATTTGAATTTTACCTTAATTCATTTTTAAGAAAAATCTTAAAGTAAAAAAAAAAAATTATCTTTAAGTTCATCTCTTACAGCAAATTGTAACAAGTTCTATAAATATTTTAAAAAGAACATATTCCATGCAAAAAAATTCAGCAATACATTACTGTGGTAGAATTCTTGGTAACCTAGATATTAAGAAAAAGCAATGCATACACAAAACTTATCAATCCAATAATTATCATTTTAGTAAGTGCACAACCATATGAACTCTTAAATCACCTTTTCTTACAAAACCTTTTGCACATACATTGCACTTATGAGGTCGTTCTCCAGAATGGTTCAACAAGTGAGCTGTTAAACTCTGTTTCTCTATGAAACCTTTGCCACAAACAGAACAAGAGAAAGGACGTTCACCAGTGTGAGTTAAAAGATGTCGTTTAAAATTAGCCAATACTGGAGAGCAGTAATTACAAACAGTGCAGTAATGGAGTCTGGAACTTCCTTTCTTGAAAAGAAAATCTTCAACTGCAGAAAGAAAATGAAAAAAACAAACTAAAATAAAATAGTTTCACATAATTGATTGATTGATAGCTTATTTAAAAAATTTTAAAACAAAAAATATCTTTAAAAATAAAACTAAAAATAAGATAAAAGGACATTTTCATTGAAAAATTATAAGAATAAAAACTTCTTTTACCTTTATATATTTGCACAAATACAAATGTAAGTACTAAAATTATTTCCAGATAACTGAATAATAATTGGATATGTAACAAGGAAAGACTGAGTTTTTAGGTACTGTTCAAATCAAGTAAAAAAAAATTAATAATAATGTTAACCCTTTAACTGTCAAGTTATTTTGAAGATTTGTTTACATAAATTGTCAAATTTATCAAAAAAATCAAATCAAATATACTTAGTAGTGTTAAAAATTCATATTTTGAGTTATATGCTTAAAAATTTTTAAGGTTTTGTAGCAACTGCAAAGCTTGAGGTAGCTGCCAATCAGCATAGCAGTGGTCAAATTCGTTCCTAGTAGAGCATTATTTTCTAAAACAAATAAAAATGAATACCTATTAGCAGTAATTCAGTTTTGTGTGGTATAACTGGAAACACTTTTCCAAGCACAAACCAACTCCGCAGTCATTACACCAGTAGCGTGTTTCCTTCCTTCTCTTTTTTCCATTCGCATCCCTTTTTGAACAACAAACTTTGCACTGTCTTGTAGATTTGATTTTCGCAGGAGTAGGAGGAATATGGGATATAAAATGCCGTTCACTAAGACGGGCAGGGTTATCTACTGTAGGTGGTCTGCCAGGATTCTTTTGTCCAGAAGCTGCATCCTTAAATTTGTAAAAGGGCTCTTTCTTAACATGGATTCCAAATTCTAAAAATGCAATATGTTTCCCAATTACATTTTTATAAAGCAAAAATGAGTTCCAGAGTACCTTGTCTAATAAATGTAAAAATATCTTTTTATATTTTTTCTGGCGTTTTCGGGATTGTCAGAAAAAGGGATATTTTCTGATCACAGCACCCATCCACACTACCCATAGTCAGATTGTATTCAAAAACAATATTTGGCTTGAGAATGTCTCCATTTTTTTTTTTAATTTTGAGATTGATCATGGAAGTATCATGAATACTGCTCATCAAACACCATCTATTGAACTGATTCCCGATACTGTTTCGGGTTTGACAAAGAGATGAAATAGAAATAAACTTCTCCCGATATGTATTCGCTTATAACAATAAGATGCATTAAAAAAAAAATTACTATTTATAATACACGGGCGTGACATTTTGGAGCACAATTGCCGTGCCCGAGATAATCTCGGGCATGACAGTTAAAAAAAATGTTCTAAGAATTTTTTAAAAAGAGATTTTCACAAATCAAGTGATAAATCATTTAAATTGCAACAAATTCAACTTTGTCAAAAATAGTAGGAATTGCCAGCATCATTCCTTGTTTTAATAAGAGATAATTATGAAATAAAAACCATTTATTTAATTAATTAGTTTTACATCATGCTCAACTTGCAAAAATAAATATATAATTTACAACCAATTCTGACCTGCAGTCAAAGATGAGAATGACAGATTGACTCAAAAACATTTTTGAATGAATCTACTCAGTTACCACATTATCACAGACTCTTACAAAGTAGTACTCCTTGTTTCTTTTTCAATGATGTCATAACTCATTCAAACGTAATCAGACAAGATAATGATGGATATTTGTTTAAGTCTAACATGGACAGAATAACAGAATATTAGCGAATATTTGAAAATTTTTAACAAGTTTTAATAAAATTAAGCAACATAGTAAAATCCTTAGATACTACAGTTCTTACTAAGTACTTTTTTAACTGCATAGTGAAAAGAAAAGGTGCAACAAAAATTCTTTATCTAAAATGATATTCAACTCTTTTGAAAAACTATACTAATATTACCATTTTTAACATACATAAGAGAGTCTACAAAAATTTTAAGAAACTTTATTTGAGCAAATATTAATAAATACATTAAATATTTTACTAATCAATATATAGTATTTTTAACATTTAAATCTGGTTTTTATTAATGCAAACTTTTTAATGACTTGCATACTAGCCAACTTTTAAAAATGTTGTGTAAACCATATTTGAAGCAAATTCTTTTTTTAAAAAAAATTTTATAAAACATTAAATGATATACAAATATTTTTAAAATAAATAGAAAACATTTCCCAAAGAATATTTTGATAAGAAAATGTTGAAGAAAAATATTCTTGTATTGATTTGATTAATAAAAATTCATACATTAAGGTAAATTTAATGGCATATAGTTACATATAAGAAAATAATGACCTTACAGTAAAGATGAATTTATAAAAAAATAAAGTGAAATAATTCAAATTTCAGAATATACAATCATGGACAAAAAAAACTAGCGCACCAAGAAGGAGTAGTCAAAATAAAACGAAATTTTACATACGTAATGACTACTTTGATAAAAGTAAATGATTAGAAAATCAAAGAAAAAGGATTATTTATTTCAGAAAAAAAGGCAAAAGAACGGAGGAGTTAATACCTTGTTGAACCCCCTCTAGCGTGAATACATGATGCAAATTGGGCATTGAGGCATACAAGTTCAGTATGATGTCTTGAGACATTTCATTCCACATTTGCTGTAACCTTGCCTCTAGTTCGTTCAAACTCATGGAATGCCCAACTCGCTGTCCCAAATGATCCTAGATATGCTTGATTGGAGACAAACCTGGGAATCAGGCAGGCCAAGGAAGGGTAGTAATAGTGTGGAGACAGTCTAGTGACACCCTTGCTGTGTGAGGCAGAGCATTGTCTCTTGGAAATTTCCTCGTTGAAAAATGGCTCCTGGAAGCCGCTGCATGAGTTGCAACACATGTGGTTGCAGGATGTTGTGGACATACCACTGGGCTGTAATGGTGCCCCGGATCAATACTAGGGGCGACCGTGTATTGTAGGCAATAGCACCCCATACCATCACACCAGCTGTGGGAGCGGTGTGTTGCTGTAAAGCAAAGGCAGGATTGAGGCATTCACCATGGGGTCTCCACACATGAACACGATTGTCATCACTGCTGAGACTAAATCTGGATTCGCTGCTAAAGACGGCTTGGTTCCATTCCACGTCAATGGGTGGCCGTCAAGGGCAGCACATGTAATGGGCACCGCGATCCCAAATGTCCTTCAGCCAGGCGCCTTCGCATAGTTTGAGAAGACACAGGGGACCCTAGTGAAGGTGCTACCTGTGCCTGGATGGGGGCCGATGAAGCAGTTTGGCTGTACGCGTGTATTTCTTACGATGTAGCAGTCTTCGCGACGACTGATCTGTCGAGGGCGTCCTGAGCCTATTCTTCTGGTCCCAACACCTCCTCACAACACAATCAGAGTGGCCTAATTGACGAGCTACTCGCCTAACTGACCACCCAGCTTCCATCATGCCGATGATTCTCCCCCTCTCAAACGGCGACAGCTGCTCATATTGTCTTCGAAAACATCGTAATGGCATGTCTACCTCAGCTCTTCCTTTGTAAATGATTCAGCACACTCAAACAAGCTTTGGTTACCTGTTTTATACTACACAGAGTACGACGTTAAACGTTCTCTACCGGCTATTCGTAATGTGCAATCACGTGCTGCATTTCTAATCATTTGCATATCTACCCAACAACATATACCTTCATGCTAAGTTTTGTTACATCCCACAGTTATTTCTTAGTGCGCTAATTTTTTTTGTCCATGAGAGTAACTACTAAAGAAATTATTACACATATAAAAGTTAACAGCTATATTAAAAGAAGTTGATGCCAAGACTACAATTAAGCACAATAACAAACAAGTACATAAACACTTTAAAATTTTTCAGACTTCTTTACTGCACTAGTTTTAAAAACTTTTTAGATAGTAGAGTATACACATATGAGCATCTCATCATCTTTTGAAAGATGAAGAAGCAGCATATTTTTCAGATGCCAAATTTATTCAATGACACAAGCAACCATATAATTAAGTTCTCCATTAAATAGGTAACAACTCCATTTTTTCCTTGCATCACTGCAGCATAATTTGCATTAATTAAACTATATATGCACAAAGTGCATGCACATTTTTTTAAAATTCATCTATCATAAGTTAACTCTAGGCAGTACAATTTTCTGCAATGAAAAAATTCTCAATCAAATTTGAAACTACAAAAAGATCATTTTGAATTAGATATTTTATAAAACCAAAGTGACCACAATGGGCTATAAATTGTAATTTGTATCATTACTGCCATCAGAAACAGTTGAAGGAATTTGTTTCATGCATTTAATCAGATAGACTTCCCAACCTAAAAGCTAGTTCACTTATGATAAATGTTTTGGTCCTTCCACATCAGTATCATATCAAATTCTGGAAATACTTTTTGAAAAAAAAGAGGACCAGCAAGAATATTCCAGTCAAAGGTACATTATGTTCTACAAAAAATATATATATAAATAGTACTTCAGCCCTTATTACATTTGACTTTAACATCATCCTGAAAAAAAAACTATCCAATTTTGTTGTGTGATTTCTTATTTGCTACATGCTTTGAAGTTTTCACATGATGGGCAATGTCACACTGACCACCTTAAGAAATGCATGTCAGTGTAACAAGTCACAAAATGCAAATTTTTTCCTTTTTTGAGATGTGGTTATACATTTGAATTTTCTTTGTACAACTTTCGGTATACATTTCAAAATATATTTTATCTTTGCTAGGCATCATGGTAAACAGAACGATGATGAAAACAAATTGTTCGACCATATGAAGAATAAAGAATACAAACATATGCAAAGCACAAAATAAATTGTGTTGTAGAAAGTTACTACAAAAGGAAAACTGCTCAGCTTAAAGAAAATGTGCTTACAAATAAATTAGGAGTCAATAGCTAACTAAATACAATATGCGGAAAGAGAGCAATCTTTATGAATATTTTAAAATCTTAATGGCAAGCAACTAGATTTTTATTTATATTTTTGGGTATAAAACGATATATAAGAGCTGAAGGGAAAATGAATTAAGATGAATGTTCTGAAGTAAAAGTGTAATGAAAAGCCAAAAAGCGTAAATTTTATGCACAAAGCAAAAAAGTTGGCAGGTATGCACTGATAACCCTTATATTGATATTTTTATTCCCTCAAAAAAAAATATAAAAGACCCAAATAATTGTATAAATTTGAAGTTAATGTTTCAACCACCATGCAATCAGATAATAACACATTTAAAAAACAAATGCATAATAACAGTCAAAAAAATTTTCAAATAAACAAAACTAAATTTATAAAAAATAAAAACACAAATTTTAAAATATATTATACATGTCAAACAAAACATGAATGAATCTTTCAAATACACACAAAAACACACCTATGACAAATTAATTCAGCAGATTAATTATTAAAACAATGCACCAGATACAAATTACTACAATGTCAAAAACAGCATTTAAAAATTCAAAGTATGAATGTAATTATCACGATTTTGTATGCATTGTGTAAAAAACACACAATGAGAATAGTTTCAATAAACTCAAAACTTCCATTTTAAAATGATAAAATATACAATCATTACACACAATATTAATAATGTTATACTTAAAATCAATTCAAGGATGCTCACGGTAACTCGGATAACAGATGAGTCTAAGTACTAATTAGGGAGCACAATATTGTTCCTCAAACAATAATAAAATCATTCTAAAATTGTGTAAATACTCTTTGTACATTAATGAAAGAATAAGTTTCTCAGGTGTCAAGTCCAGTGGCTGATGGTAAGCGTATTGCACTTCCACACCACAGGTCCAGGGTTCAAGCACAGGGCTGAAAAAGGTCAATTCAACCTTTCATCCTTTCAGTGGATCAATAAAATGAGTACCAAGCTTGCTTGGAAACTAAACAATGGGGGATTTTGTGTCAGACTGACCACCTGGCCAGAACATCTGATAATGCACCTCTGCGCCTAAGGACATGAAAACCGAGATAGGCACAGCAGGCTTTGGCCCTAACTGAGCTGCTGCACCACTGAATTTAGTTTAATACAACATAGGATATTGAGCAACAAAGGTTATATTTCTCCTTAAAAATAATCTTTTGGGTATAATAAGTATCAAAGTTACACTGTTCTGTGATAGTTATTAATGAATATGTCTAAGAAAATTGTTATGATACATACCATTGGTTTTAACTTTTAGCATCAATTGAGTAAACTTTTAAACTATGGTCAGTTAAGAGGGCATCGACTATTAGAATGACAAGAGTTAAAAGCTAATTACACAAAGAAGAAAATTGTTTCATACAAAGTCATTTCATAATACAAATTATAAATCTATTCCTTTTTACTATTGCAAAATCAACTATATTTATAAAAATATAAACTTAAAATTATTTTATTCTAATCTGAAACCTTACCAAACTATTTTGATTTAGGTACATAATTTTTCAGTAGAATTTAAACAATCTTGTTAATAATCTAATAAATTTCAAGAGTTACAAAAATGATAGCAAATATTCAATGAAATTACCATATGGTATTTAAATTTATCATGAAGTTAAGAGTATAAAATTTACTTTTTTATCATATATCATATCATAATCTACTTTAAAGAAAAAGTAACTAAAAGCTCTAATATACAAAAAAAAAACACAGAAGCTTTCCAAAAGTTATTGTGAGTTATTATTACAACTAGAAGTTTGATTTTAGATTTAACAAAATTAATCTTTAATAAAACGAAAGTATTACTTACACAATCCTTTATATTGTATACAAAATATTCAGGAATGCACTAACTTTTCAAATATACAGTATTCAGTGGCGTAATGGAGAATATTAGGGATCCCCCCAACGCGGGGGTGTACGTTCCCAATTATATATAATTTTTTTTTTTTTTTTTTGCTTTTAATTCTTTCTTAAATGATGAAAAAAGCCAACATTTCAAAAAGTACAATATCTTCAGTATATGGAAGATAGCTAAGAAATTATCAACCAATTTTTCCTAAAGCTTTAATATATAATGCATACCAGTTATCTACCATACCAAGACAACAATTAACTTTTGAATTCATTTGCTGAAATTAATACAATATAAAGAGTTATTATAGGTGATGGAGAGTAACTATACAGTCAAATGATAAAGATGACATTCAAGAAAGTACTTATATTCCTTAATTTATCTGCCACATTGCAAAAAGTTTTAGAAATCCAACTAAAGCTAATATAGTGCAGCAAACTCCTTTTTATTATACAATGAGATTAAGCCTTTCCTCCAATGTAGAACAGCTACTAATATTACTCTATTAATTAAGTTAAAATGACTTTTCAGCTTTTATAGTGAAAAAAGAAACAAATCCATAAACTTTTGTTCACTCACTTTACAAGAATAAATTGCATCACATTTTATTTTTGAAAGTTAACAGCTTTCAAAGAGTAAAACATCTGAAACAACCTTCAAAAACTACTGAAGCAGAGCAAAAATAAATTAAAGTTACATATGTCCACAAAAATAAGTTTAAAATACAGCATGTAAATTTCTCATGGTGCCACTTCCTCATAATGAGTCATCATATGCTTTTGTAGAGTATCTTTTCTTGCAAAGCTTTTAACACATAATTCGCACTTGTAAGGCTTTTCACCGGTATGCCTCAGATAATGTCTTTTTAAAACTGATTTCTGAATAGTAGAATAGTCACAATAATCACAGAAATAAATCTTGACATTTCTCCCTATAAAATAAAATCAAATTTTGAGCAGTCATTGTATTATAAATTTATAAACACAAAAGGTAAAAAAAAAAAAAAACATGAATGTACTACTAGTCTTCTATCTCATTCCAATAAAATAAGAGAAGTTAACTTAAAATACTACAAAACAAATTTCATAGTCAAAAATATTATAAGAATTAAAATATGTGTGTGCAGCAACAAAATTATACAATAAAATAAATTCAACATCATTCAATTCAATAGAATAGTATTTTAAATTATGCACAAAATGCAAATGATTCAACACAAATATTAATTACAAATGTTAACAACAAAGAACAAATGAAAGTTGTACAAAAGAAAGCACCTGAAAATGTTGAAAAATAATTTATTAAAAAATAACCTTCATAAATTTACAAATCCATAAAAAATAATGGAAATAAGATATATATTTGCATTAAGATTTTATACAAACTTTTTAATGAGGAATGCAAGATCTTATGCTATTCCTTTGTCATGTGAATTTTACAAGAGTAGAATTGTTCTTGTTTTATATTTTACATCTTAAACACACAAAAAAAGAGAAAAAACAAAAGCAAAAAATTATACAGAAAATTAACATACATGCAGATTTATTTGGGGAAAGGAAGAATGTTCTCTCATAATAACAAAATGAAGTTCATCAAAAAAAAAAAAAATTAAAGAGATAGTGATACTGTTTTGCTTATTTAATCAAATTTATTTTATAATATTTACATACAAATTGAGATAAAATTAAGCATATTGAATAAAACATATAAACATGACAAGTAATAAAAAACTATGAATGAATGTTCTGTAAATATATAAGTAATAATTCAATTCAATTTTCTCTCAAGAAAGTTTAATCCATAATGGTCTTGAGCTTTGCAAGGCACATTGCATGATAATTAATTTTTATATATTTTACCCACCTTAACTTAACTCAGTGGCACGATAGCCCATGAGGGTCAAGGCCCATCTCAGTATACGCGACCTTGGGCCCTGAAGTACATGAGCAGATGTTTCAGTTAGTTGATCAGTCTGATGTGAAACCCCCAGTGTTAAGTTCCTAAGCAAGCTTGGTACTCATTTATCGACCCACTGAAGGGATGAAAGGCTTAGTCAACATTGCCCAGTCCGGGGTTCGAACCTCGGACCTGTGGTGTGGAAGCAAGATGCACTAACCATTCAGCCACTGGGTTATCTGACCCACCTAACAGGAAATAATCACAACTGAAAGGCAAGATTTTTTAAAAACAGAATGATGACAAGATATTTTTAAATAGTCTAGCATCATTCACATGACATGCTTTTGAGTGTAGCTGTCATGTCCATGTCACTGTTTGTTGTGTTTGTGATGTGCTTATCATGTCATTGTTTTATCTGTGTGTAAAACAAAACGTGGATTTTAAAATAGCAATATGTCTTCTCATCAATCCATTGAAGAACTGAAACAAAATGATTCCATCACCCAAAATATCCTAATACAAATTGAATCATCGCATATATATATATATATATATATATATATATATATATATTGTTATTATTTGTCTGTATTAAATTAAGATATTGCGGATAAAAATTAATGTTAGGTATAAAATTGGCTTGTTTGCCAAAAATGATTATATCATCTATATAACGATAAATATAATATTTAGAATTATTAAATATATATATATATATATAATTTAAGTACAATACAAAAGTAATTATTGTGTAATTCATTAGAAAAATTAGGATTTTAAATATCCACATGGTGTGATTAATGTAAATTATGGTGTATACACAGAATACTAAAGAAAGTTATTCATATATTGAAAAAGCTTTTAGAAGAGTTTTTCCTTGATACTTTGTTTAGAAAAAAAACAGGGTTTTGATAACAAACTTTGTACATAATTAAGTATAATTAGATACATCAGTTAGAACCACCCTCTAATTTTTGCAATAAGCAAGGATTCACAGGCCTAGCTCAATCTAAAGTGATGGAGACAGCCACTAAGCAAAATGAATTTTGAAAAAATTAATGGTCATTCTTACATATGCTTGACTCAAACAACACAAAATGAAGTGACCTTAATTAATAAACAGCAACAGTCTTATTTTATCTTTGACTTTTAAAACTTAACACATTTGAAACAATTTATACAGTGTTAATAACTTTTTTAAGGAAAAATACATTTCTTATAACTTTTCATAGATGTTCATTATATGGGAGGAAAACACCCTTAAAATCCACATTTTAAAAAAAAAATCACATAAAAATATTAACAGACAACTAAGCAAGTTTATAACAATACAATTGTACCACGGCTTTCTTTGAAATCAGACTAAAATTGACATAGAACAGACATAAAATTGACACAATCCATAACTCAAACTGTACAATATACATTCAAAATGAAATGGTAAAAATGCCTCACAAATCTGATTGGTTGTGATGCATAAACATGTGAACTTTAAGAGTATCTTTTCTTGCAAATCTTTTAAAACATGATTCACATTTGTATGGTTTTTCTCCCGTATGTCTCAAAATATGTCTTTTCAAAACAGATTTCTGAATTGTAGAATAACCACAATATTCGCAGGAATGAACTTTCGCTTTGAATCCTGTAAAATTAATCAATGTATTATAATTAAAGTTACATCACAATAATTTAATAAAATTATATAATAATACATTTTAAATACAAATAATAAATTATCAGCTAGATTGAATCTTAAGTTTGTATTAAACATGACTAATCTCAAATACTAAATAATCAATTGATCTCTTCTCTTTAAAAATATACAAATGACTTATTGCTGCAAAGTACTTTAACATGTGGTGGGTAGTATTATTTGAATTACAGAAAAACATGTGTATAGTAAAACTATATAATAAAAAGAATTATTCTTTATAACATTTTTAATTATTACTTATAATAAAAACACATACAGCTATAAATTGAGTAGCCACTTTATTATGACTGGGCCCCCCCCCCATCATTATTTTGCTTGGTCATATTTTGTCTTTAATACAACCTTCATTCTTCATCTTGGTAAGGTGTTGATAGTTTACTTTTGAAATCTGAGAACATGTTTGAAGAGTAACACTCCTCAATACAAGGAAATTAGATAGTTATGTATTTAGATATCAGATGGCTCCTTAATTTCATACAACAAATGTTATAAAGGATTGAGATTTGAGGATTGTGGAAGCCAACTCAGCAAAGTGAAAACTCCGTCATATTTCTCAAACCAATCATGTGCAATACCAGCACTATGTGTAGAATGTATTGGTCTTTTGAAAGAGTATCCATTGCCTATAGAATAAATCATCAGCAATAACACATGTACAAAAATCAACAACAATGTTTAGGTATGATATGTTATTCAGATATCCATGAATACATAGGGGTCAAAGCATGCCAGGAAAATATGCCCTAAAAGATCCCATTGCCACCACCAGTTTGAAATGTTTTAGCAATACATTTGTAATGGGTTCTATTCAGGTTTTCTACTAATCCTCTTGGGAGAAAATATTTTTTAACTGTAATTTTAGTTTGAAAACTGCTTTCTATAGAGATGACTTGATTTCATGCAAATGTAACTACTATTTAAAAGCCTGTCATTGAGTATGTGAGTAAATGGTTAAGCATTGATCGTTAAGTTGAATTCCAAGTGTTAGTAAACAGCGACTGGTGGTTGTGTATCTCAAGATTAATATTCGACGGAGAATTGGTCGAAGATTGGTTAAGTAAACCAAACTTGGAGCTGACCATACTATCGAGCTTCAAAAAGGATCATGCAAGGAGTTGACACTCTAGTTAAGTGCCTTCAATAATTCAATTATCTGATTACAGGTTAGAATTTCATATTGCTCTCAGAGTTAAGTAATAAAAGTGTATTTCACAAAGTGTTAGACATTAAATAAAATTAGCTATTTTATGATCATGTCTGCTTCTTCCTCGAATCCTCTCACACCCACCACCTTTGAACCACGACACGTTTAGGGTTTGGGGCCAAACTCTAATTTCATAAATTTGCATGATGCAATTTAAAACAAAGTTTTTAAACATAATTCATGCTACTTTTTTCAAATAGTACATCATCCAATCCTTGTGTGCCAAGCATTTGAGATGTTTTATCTCATTTTCTGAAGGCAGTAATGGTGTTCCCACTGGCCTTCAGCATTCATAGACCATATAATGCATAGAACAATGAAAACTACAGTCAAAAAATATTCAGAGATAAGCTTTATGATATACTGAAATTTACCCGATTCAAACCCTTCAGATTAGCTCTCCTATACACGTTTAATTTAAAAGATTTTCAGTTTTGCCCAATTTTTCACCACTCAGGGATGACCATTAATTACCCATTCATATCCAGAATTTTGCAAGACATTCCAGTGTTGATACACTTCCACTACAACACACATATATCTCACATATATGGCATTTTTGCTAATGCGTGTATCATGCATCTGAGCTCCTACTCATTATGTCAAAGTCACTCAAATCTATTCCCCCATACATTCACAAACAATTCACCTAAACTACTGTATCCCTAACTTTTACATTAACCTAACCCTCTAATAGCAACATTAACACAATAGCTCATTTACAAAAAATTTTCAGGTGGTCATAATAAAACAGTCACTCAGCATATTTGTGTATAACTTCAAGTACTTTACATACAAGAAAAGAAACTGAGGTTTTGAAATAAATAAACATACCTATCAAAATGCTTGAGTACTTTTTTATTAATTACGCTTTAATCCTATTTCATTAGGAATTAATACAGTAATGAATGCTTTCAAAATTTGGAAATTCAATTTTTAAAAATTTAACTAAAAATAATATATAATAACTTGTTAGGTAATTAAGCAGTAACATTTCTGAATACTTAATGCTATAAATCGGAAGATTTTAAAGAGTAAAATACAGATAGATATGTACAACCAAATTTTAAAATGGCTAACTTTCCTTTAACAATTTTGATATAACAGATATCGATCTACGTCAATAATTAATAGCTATTCTCTCCTTTTTTTTAATTATCTGCTAAGCACAACAAAATTAGATCATGATATGACCTTTGAAATTTTAATTCATAATCCAGAAATTTAAGCAGTAAGGTTTAAAAAATACATCAACTCCAAGAAATATTTGTTACATACATTTCCAAATCTTGAAAGAAAATAATTATATTTGAAGATATATATTCAATATAAAAGTTAACTCAAAGGCAATACAAACTAAAAAATAGCAATAAACTTGTACAGTGTGTTATAAAAACATATTGATAATATGAAAAAGAGAAAATATTTTTTTCTCATTGCAAATATTCATAAATAAGTAAAATATATTTTAATAATATAGAAATAAATATATGAAATTATTCTTAAAATATATGCAAAGAAATACATATTTTCTACAAAAAATATATATAATACAACTTAACTATATTAAACTAAAAGAAAAAAATAAGATTATGGAACTATTAATTTTTAAAAATAAAGCTCTTTTAAAATAAAAATTAAATGAAAAAACCTAAGTTAAATAACAGAAATTTTAATAAAACAAAGACATGTACTTCAAAATAATAAATACAATTAAATATGTATAATTCAAAATTCAAATTAAAACTAAATACTCAAAAAAATGAAAAATTCATTATTTGAAAATCTTCAAGCATAAGCAATAGAAGAGGAAAGTTTTTCATTTGTATAAATTAGAATGTATCAAATCAAATGTAACTCATTGCAAGATGGAAAAGAGCAATACAAGCAAATGGACTGTTAATGCCTCTTTTTCATGAAATTAAATAAAAAAAAGAATATCTATGTACCTAACACTTAAGCTGTAAAATAACCTATTCTCAAGAAGAATAAAATAAATACAGAAAACATAAAAAATAGCAACACATAAATTCTGATATTCATCATAAAAAAAATAAATATTCAAAATTAATTTCAGTTATGGACATGTACTCATAAACATACACACAAAAATTCTCTTTCGTATATGTAGAGAGATATTATGAAAGGAGGATAAAACAAATGAAAACAACAGTCTTCCATAAATATATAATTCTATAAATATTTCCTTCAATTATTCTATAAATGTAAGCAATTATAGAATAATTTTGGAAAATTTAACTCTTAAACGTAATAACTTTTAGTTCAAATTCACAAATGCAATTAATATAATTACAACAAGAAATAAAATACTATGCATATATAGACATATATAACTTTTATTTTATGTTATTATTACATAATGACTTATAAGCAAAGATTTATGAAAAATATTCCAGATGAAAAGGAAAAAAACTCATTTTAAGCATACAAAGCATACTCATTTTAAGCTTATTTTAATCATACATTTTTCATCTTTATCAACAAATAATACTGATTTAGAAACTTCCTATTACTGTAAATAATTTTCAAATACATTAAATCTGATAATAAATGGATTATAAGAGAAAAATGAAAATATTGAAACATAAAAAATTGTGTGTGTTTAATTTAACAAATAAATATATAAACTAATATCGTACAAGCAGATTTTTTTCATTTTTGGTTTGAAAATAACATATTGCATCAATTTTCTCAGATTAAACACTATTCCAAGTTTCAAAGATTATTTCAATCATGAGTTTGAAATAAATCCTGTAGCACAAGAAATACTCAAATGCAGTTAATCAAATTATTACATTCTCAGATAAATAACACAGTGCAATATAGAAATCAATACACATACCAAAACTAAAAATATTTAAACTGATTAAAACATTTGTAGTTGAAAATATTTTTAAAAAAACACAGCATCAAAACCCTGACATGCATAACTGTTCAACTTATAATAATACATAATTATTTATTTTAGACATCCAAATATTATCTCCATCTAATTATTACAAAATATGCAGACATATAGCTTTCATTTCATTATTTAAATATATACTGGCTTACCGAAAAGAAATATTTATAATACATATCTTAATAATAATAAAAACCTTTAAATCTGAATTGTATCATACCATTAAGATTTCCTTCAGGATGATTAAAGTATTTCTTCAAAAATTATTAATATACATATTAAGAAATCTATTTACATTCATTCTTCATAAAGTTTAGATTTATTGGCTAGCTTGAAATATTCTGACATTTCATAAAATGAATCTTGGAAAATTTTATAGTACTCACTCATAAAATTATGTAATACTAACACTGTGTTTCTAACAAATTAGCTTGCCCATAATATAATTATTTTGATTTGTGTAACTAATACATAAAAATCTAAACTAAATTTGATAACCTAAAAAATTAAATTCATAAAAATTCTAAAAAAATCTTGTACATTTTTTAAACTGATTTGCAACTACCATAACTTACGTGTAACAATCAAAAGATATGAAATAAAATATTGACAAAAACATCAAAAATGAAAATTGTTTTATACTACTGAAAAAGCTGAATTTTTTTTTAATGAAATCAAAGATAACTGACAAAATACCTGATGATCTAGACATGTAGTCTCCAAAAAAAACCAGTTATTTAGAGGTACATCAAAGAAATACTCATTCTGCATCTATATATATAGTTACAGGGCACTTATAAGGCCCTCATGTTTTAGGGAATAACCTTGCTTTAGGGAAACACAATCAAAAAAGTTTGGAGGTCACTGCTCTAAACTATATATTAATACTGCCACAACAGTATAAAATCATAATCTAATCAAACACAATTATAAAATAATACAAATAATAAATAAAAAAATGGGAGTAATATAAAATAATATGAATAATAAAAGAAATGGGAGCAATATAACATAATACAAATAAACACTATTTCAATTTTTTAAAAAGAAAACATTCATATCATATATAAAAATAAATTTTAAATAAATGCAGGTATACAACTGAAAATAAGAAAGCTAAGCAAAAAAAAAAATATATGTAAGATTTAAAATTCTTATGTATAGAAATAAATTTTAAAACTGAAACATACTACATCCAAGTAATCAAAATACAATAAAAGGCTTAGTTAAAATATATAAAATAGATAATTTTTAAGCATATAAATACCATATTTATTTGAATCTAAGCCACCAACAATTCTAATCCACCTATTCTCAGCACATTTTTATGAAAAAATAGAAAATAGTGTAAAAAAGTTTTATTAATATCTCATATTTAAGAAATTTAAAAAAGTTTTTAATGAGAACTAAGAAGTGAATAATTAATTTATTGTTCAGCATTAAAAATTTTCAAATGCATACACGAACCTGTAGTTGCTCTAACCATCAAAGTATCATGTTCATTTTTCCCCATCCAATGAATTTCTTCCACCTTTGATTCTAAGCTGAACCCGATTTTCAACAGCATTAACATTGGGAAAAAAGTGCAGCTTAGATTTGAATAAATGTGGTATTTGAATATGATATACACTCAAATTGATTTTTAACTATATGAAAATATATGCAGTGCAATTTATTAAGAAAACATTTAATCATTTATGATGTTGTTGTTGTTACTCATCCAACTCGAGTGACAGTAACACTCGACAGTAACGCGTCCACGAAATTCATTGTAGCAAAGGGCTAGTTGTACACCTGTCATTCGTCATAACTTTATGAGATTTAAATATAAATGCTAAACAAAGAGGTTATTTTTTTTCTTGCTCCATTCATACTGAGTTATATTAGTATTTATACATGTGTGTATATATATATATAGGTATATGTGTGTATATATAAGTATAGAGATGCTATTTATTATTTAATATTGAAAATTATTTTGAATTATATGTATTGTCACTCAACAGTAATTAATACAAGCTGAGTGACAAATATGCTTCACTTGTCAAGCCACATCAGCCAACAGTGAGTGAAGTATGAGTAATTGTATAAAACGAATTTCAGTAATAAGTAATTTTTAATATAAAACAAAGTATATAGTTCACTTTTGATGTATTTCTGATCTTTCAGTTAGCCCCAAAATTTTCCAGAACTTAAAACTTTAAAAAAAAATTAAATATTGAATACAAAAATATGTATTACAAAATTAAACTGGCCTTGCTCCAAAATGTAAAACTTAGAACATGAATGTCTCAAAATATATCTGAATTTCTATCTTTTACAGAATGAATTTTTCTATGCAATAAATATCTTTAGTTATATTTTCAAAAACATTTTTTTAAACAATTAATTTGAAGTAAATATTATTTAATGCATTTTTCTTTTCTACTTTTATAACATTCTAAAAAGCAATTTTAAAGCAAAACTGTAACTTAGCTTCCACATCAAAGATTTCATTCACATTTTATATTATAATTAACATTTCGTAAAGTTTAAATTTGTTTTAACTATATAGGAATTCAAAAATTTAAGTTTGAAAATTGTATTTTTTTTTTACAAAGTAGATTTTTCTCATTTATCATTATCATAAAATTTTGAAAAGTATTTTAAGCACATAATTTCCTGTAAAAAAAACTTTTATTATGTGATCTAAGTAACTTTTTTATATGTACTATCACTTAAATCATACGGAATATAATTCAATTTTTCATTAAATTTGATTTAGAAAATAATTTGTTACAATTCTTCTCAGATACTATTTTAATAGGATGGAAAATCAATAAATTATACCATTTAATTTTTATTTAATGATTATATATTTTCTTATGTGCATTCAAAAAATACACAACACGAAAATGTTTCTTGCATACTTCACAAACAAAAGGCTTGTCGCCTGTATGAACTTTCATATGATACTCCAAATGATGCTTTTGATTAAAGCTCTTATCACACATAGTACAAGGGAAAGGTTTTTTTCTTACATTCTGACAAGAATGGTTCAATATTTCAGTTTTATCTTGAGCATAAAATGAACAATGAGAACAATAGTAACATTCAACATCTAAATTCTTTGCAGGACGACAAATGTTTATATCATTTTCTAGTTGTTGGGAGAAACCTAAAATATATCAATATGTATATTAAATAAGTAGCTGTAATACACAAAAACATTCCAAAATAAAATTTGAATATTCATATACAATTTAATATAATGTGCAAAAAATAATATCTATTAATTTAATGATATTTTTATATAGTTAAGATATCAAAAAAGCAATAAAATTTTCATTGAATAAAATAAAAGTGAAAGTTGAAGTATAAGGGGTTTGTTTGCTCATCATTCCTGTGTGTGTAGCATTTTCTCTAAGAAATTTATTCTATGAATTAAGTAATTTCAATAAAAGTTTTAGCAACAAAAATAACTAATTTTGCAAATAATACAATACATTAGCAGAATGATAAATATTCTGTAAAACTAAATCAGTTTTGAAAAAAATCATAAGAATGAGTTGAATGCATTGATTCAAAGTTGTAAATATTGTTAAAACAATTAACAAAAAAAA